>JAVQKC010162992.1:0-17875 GCA_036025475.1 Philypnodon macrostomus
TCATTACTCTGCCAATGAGTCTAAACCAGCTCATTACTCTGCCAATGAGTCTAAACCAGCTCATTACTCTGCCAATGAGTCTAAACCAGCTCATTACTCTGCCAATGAGTCTAAACCAACTCATTACTCTGCCAATGAGTCTAAACCGGGGGTAAACAAGCTCTAAACCAGGTCTGAATCATAACCTAATGAGGTCTAAACCAGGGCCAAGCACTTACTAGAGCAGAACTAAATCAGGAAAAACACTGGTTCTAAATTAAACTGCTGGGTACCACCAAATAGACCTGTCCCATAATTTGAAAACAACTGAGTTAGATTTCTATGTTTTTTTTTTAATACATATATATATATCTGTTTTAGGGATATGAAGGTGAAAGAAACACTGATCCAAACACAAAGAAACTGGCCCAGGCCAAAATGGGGCTGGATCGAAATGCCAACAAGAAGAAAAAGAAGAAGAAAGCAGCGGTCATTGAAGAAGGACCAAGTAAGATGGTGTAACTTGATGACCTTTGAACCCTGGTAGCTCTAGTTTTAAATCCTGCAGCTCCAAATTACAGTAACAACCGGTATCACTTTCAACATAGGTAGTTTTTGTGTGTTTAAAGAAAGCAGCTGATCCTGCAATAGAAGAGATTTAATAGGCAGAGGTTTAATGATGATAATGAAAAGAAGCTTCAATTTGTTGATGCTCCTGTTGGCAGGGTAGTCTTCAATGGCTTGTAAGCATTGCATTAATCACTGCCAATAATACAAAACAAAAAGCTCTATTCCACTATGGACTAGATCTGAAATATAGCAAAAAACAGACAGAACAGAGGCAGTTGACCAGGTTATCCACTGACTGGAAGCTTGCCGTCCTGGTAAATAAATGTATTAGTATGATTGTTGTGGTGTGTTGGCTACCATGTCAGTCCGCCCCAGGACAGCTGTGGCTATAGTAGTTCCCTTGATAATTTAACTAATACAACACATACTGCACATAAGTGAGCAAACTAAATATGATTGGATACATTTGCACCAGATGAATGAACTAACTAACTAGAATCAAACTTGCAATGTTTATACATACAATGTCTGGCAGCCATGTTGGATTATCTACAATAGTCATTATCGTCAACTACTGGACAAATGTTACACGGGATGCCTTGGACCCCATTTGTCCAGTGCTTTGAGGGGGAAAAAAAACTGTCAGACCTTCTTCTGTTGTCCGTATATTTTAAAAGTTTACATGTTACAAAATCTGTGCGTTTCTGTTTTTAGTCATCCCCTATCACTTCACCGTGTCCACTGGCTCTGAGCGTGACTCCAGTACTACAGCCAGGGTCTATGTTATCATCATGGGTCCTAACGACGTAGAGACAGACAGACTGTGGCTAGACCTGCCCGAGGGAAAGAAGTGCTTCGCCGACGGCTCCATGGAGCACTTTGTTTGCTACGGCACCGACGTGGGAGAGATCAAACGAGTGGAAGTGAGAATCTGGGACTAAGCCAAATCTATGAAATGCACTTGTGATCAAATTTTAAAACCATTCTTCCTCAGTAATAATTGATTGTGACTGTGCTTGAGTAAATTCAAATCAGATGATGAATACATGCCTCCTCTCTCCCGCTCTCACACTCCCCAGCTCGGCCATAACGGTGCCACACCAGAGAGCTGCTGGTTGGTGGATGAGCTGTCGGTTGCCGTGCCAACCAAAGGTATCAAGTACATGTTTCCGTGTAAGTGCTGGCTGGCGAAAGACAGAGGAGATGGTCTGACAGCCAGGCTGTTCAATGTGTTGGACTCTAGCACCATCAACATCAACCGCAAAGTGAGTCAGCAGCCCTCATGTGTAACTTAAACAGCCCTCGGCGAACCTGATGTGTAAGCTAAAGAGGATTTTATTTTTCTCTTCTGATTGTGTAGGTGGTTTATTCAGCGACGGTTGTCACAGGTGACACTCAGTCTGCAGGAACTGACACCAATATTTTTTTGACTGTGTATGGAGCCAATGGCTGCACTGAGGAAATGCTGCTACCCAAAAATGGGGATAGGTTAGTCAAGTCTTTACTCAGTGTGTTCTTGAAGTTTAAAAGTCAGAGGTAATACATAGTTATAAAAATAGGCCCTTATGTCTCCCCAGATATTAAGTGAACATATAAATGAATTATTCATTTAATCAGACAATTTATTTGTTTCTAAAATGTAGTTATTTTATGTAAATGTTTGGATTTCTGTTTTGCAATTGGAAAAGGAGCTCAGCATTTATGTTGCTAGATACAGTATGTAAGATGCAATCTACAGAACTAGTTGGTATTACACTTCAAAAATAGTCAATCCTGAAGCCTAATAAACAACTGCTATTTAAGTTACAGATAAAAAGTATGTGCAAGTGGCAAACCTGGCAACCCGTGAGACTGCTAACTGGTTGAGGAGAGGTGGCAATGTTCTCCAGGGTACCATATTAAAAGATCCCATATTACCTAGATTACCTTTCAATATCTTCTGCACAGGTTTGAAAGAGACCAGGAAGATTCTTTTAGTGTGGAAGTAGATGACATTGCTCCCCTGAAGAAAATCAGAGTTCGAATAGATGGTTCTGGAAGCAGGCCTGACTGGTTTCTTGACAAGGTAAAAATAAACAACTAGTATTTCAATAACCTTCCCATTTAACGTCACTGCATCTGATACATTTTAGATCATGTTGAAAAACCTAACTACAGAGGAGGTGTACGAGTTTACCTATGAGAACTGGTTATCTAAGACCAAAGGGCCAAAGCGGACCAAGGTGTGCGAGCTGGCAGCCATTGTGGATGAGGAGGAGATGGTGGATGCTACAACATACACCATTCATGTCCAAACTAGTGATGTTGGAGGTGGGACACAAAATACATTTAATGAAATTATACACGCACTGGTCACTTTATTAGGAAGACCTAGTACCTAATATAGTGACAGCTGGTGGTGTTTGTTGCAGATGTAATTGTGTTATTTAGTTATGGTTTACTACAGGTCTTGATGTAATGAGTGGTCTTTCTTAATATACCTCAAACCAGTCTCTGACATCTAGCTTCAACAAGGCATTTTTGCCCAGAGAACTGCCACTTGCTGGATATTGTTTCAGATGACTTTCTGTAAACCGTAGACAACTGAAAGTGAACATCCATTTCTCAACTATCTAGTGAGTGTCGGTGCTTACCTGGTACCGACACCATGTTTCAGCTTTCCTAACCATTCTGATGAACTTGGATGTATATAAATGTACTAAATGTAAATGCTTGATATAGGTCTTCCTAACAAAGTGGCCTATAAAGTGATCAATTCTAACTAGTTAGCTTAACTGATGGATGACTTTTTCTAATATTGCAGGAGCTGGTACCGATGCCAATGTGTTCCTTATTGTATTCGGAGAGTATGGCGACACTGGGACTCTGCCTCTGAAGGAAAGTACCAACAGGAACAAGTTTGAGCGTAAAGGGAAGGATGTGTTCAGATTTCCAGACATGCTCAGTCTGGGGGAGCTGTCCAAGGTCCGAGTGTGGCACGACAACAAAGGTGAGAAACAATCAGCAATGCTCAAAGAAGATTGTGTGATGTCGGTTTAGCACATGTCAGTGACAATGAGGAGGATTTTAGCTTCTGGTTTGAACTTTTACATTTTCCACCAATAGATTAAAGCTAGAGTTATGAGATTTGACTATCTGACGCTGTTCTATGATGTAAAGCAGGTGATGTTGTGGGCTTCACGCTTGACCAATTGTAGACGAGGTTTACTTTAGTCCCACCCTGGCCTCTACAGCTACATCAAATCATCAGTTTGTGTGGGGTACTGCGCCACTCAAAAACTATTGGTCAAAATGGTAACCCACAAACCCTGATTTGATGCTGCTGTAGAGGCCAGGGGAGACTAGAATCTTAGAAATGTCTTATTTAAGGAAACCTCCAAACTATAGCGTTCATTCAAAATAGCAGGTCAGAAGTGGTCATTTTTAAATGCTCTTTGCTGTGTACAGGTCCCGGGCCAGGCTGGCACCTCGAGTACATTGACGTCAAAGATGAGACCATGGATCAGACGTTCAGATTCCCTTGTGATCGCTGGTTAGCTAAAAATGAAGATGACGGACAGATTATGAGGGAGCTAGCATGTGCCAACAACGACTCTGTGGACCTCAGTGACAAAACCAGTAAGGATAATTGTATAGGCTGATGGTTGAAAATACTTGTATAGTTGCCAGATGTAGTATGATGAGAATACTAAAAAGAGCAATGTGTGTGCATTAAACAGAATATGAAATTGCCACAATGACCGCTAACACAGATGGCGCATCAACGACAGAAAATGCCTGGATCGTGTTGGAAGGAAGAAAAGCTCGTTCCAAGGAGTTTGTTCTGGAGAATAAGAAAAAGAAGTTCTTGTGGTAGGTCTTAAGAAAGTCTAGGTGCAGCTCTCACAGTCTTACATAATCTCCTCCACATTTATTTTTGCACTTTTATCTTGTCTTTGAGTTCTCCCAGTCTCTGCTCCCAGGAGACCTAGTCCCACGACACACAAAGAACCCCCTACAAACCCAGTGCTTTTATGTATTCACAAACTGAAACTGTGCTAAGTTTTTGCCCTTTTTTACAGCGGTGCAACTGACACATTTGAGTTTTCCTCTAAACACGTGGGTGAGATCGCTGGCATCTGCCTCGGCCACATCACAAAAGATGGAAAGAAGCCAAAGAGTGAGAAGATCTGGCACGTTATGGAAGTGGTGGTGACAGAAAAGGAGCTAGGAAACAAGTGAGTGGTCCCTGTGTACAAAACATCACAACATTGTAAAGACCTATAGTTTTTAATTGAGCTGGAGGGCAGGAAAATATTCAATGGTAGAATCTGCAAATAAATAAAATGATATAAAACAAAAATTATTCCTAGGCGCTAAAACTACATGTCTCTTAGTGAAAGGCTATGGCATAAGACATTTTTTATGGTTTACATTTGCAAGGTAAGGTCACCAAACCAATTATGTAATTCAATATAATTCTTTTCATATAAAGATTTTTCAGGCTTTTGTTTGACTAGTCATAACAGCAGAGTTGTTTTTTCTATGGATATGTGCTGAAGCTCTACCAACTGAGCTAAATGCACTAGGTATTTCTTATAATAGTGTTATACAATGGTAGACACATATAGGTCCATCTTCAGTCACGTCATCTGAATCAACATATATTCTTCTGTTTAGGTATTTCTTCCACTGCGATGCACAAATCACCCTGGCAGCCAAAAAGGACCAGTTTCTGACATTCGAGTGCTACAAATCGGTGGAGAGTTTTGCCAGCAAAGTCCGCAACTTGGTGCCCGTCAAGTATGAGATCATCGTAATCACGGGGGATGTCAAAGGCGCCGGGACTGACGCCAACGTCTTCGTCACCCTCTACGGCGTCAACGGTGACTCAGGCAAGCGGCACCTAAGACAGAAGTTTCGCAACCTTTTCGAACGGGGCCAAACCGACCGCTTTGTTGTGGAGATGCTGGACCTTGGGGAGTTGCTGCGGATCAGAGTGGAGCACGACAACACTGGCTCTAACTGTGGGTGGTATTTAGAGTGTGTGGAGGTGACTAACACCGCAAACTCTGTGACGACTATCTTTATGTGTGGAAAGTGGCTGGATCATAAGAAAGCTGACGGGCATATACAGAGAGTGCTTTACCCCAGGTATTAGAAGGAGAATGTATGGATCTGATTTTTATTAGCAGGTGAACAGCTTTTCATTAAGTGCCAACTTTTTAGTTCATTTATTACAACGGAACGTAGGGCTTTTGAAGGAAATGTGTTTTGTCGCTTTATGTACAAATGTCAAATAAACTATCTTCTATAGATTTCCTTTATGTTATATATTTAGTGACACCAAAACACCAGAGATTAGTTGTCAGCATTTTAGGCAGTTTATTTGAAAAACACATACAAAAAGATCATATACAAGACAATAAATAAAAAAGAGACAGAACAGTTTGGGTTAAGCTATGCAACTTTTTGCATCATTAGTAATAAATACAGTACAAAATCCACCCAGAGTGAATCTAAAGATTTTCCACAATATTCACTGATCATGTTATTCTTCATTATGATTTAGCTATTGCTTTCATATTATTGATACATACTTCTACTTTTCTATAAAATACTCAAGATCATAAAACATTGCGCGGTTACAGCAAAACAGCAGTGTGTTGTACAAAGATGGCCACTTCCCTTTTTCACTGGCAGGTTAATAATCAACATTTTTTTCAGCAGCAAAGAAACATCTGAAATATTCAAGAAGGTACAGCATCATATTAAACACATCTACAGAGCTACTCCCACATACACATAGGAAAACCTGAGAAGGACATGCATTAAAAAGCTTGTGCTTTAAGTTCTACTGTTCATTCCGGTTCATCAGCTTGAGTTAATACTATGGCTACTGTCCAGTTCGCTCTGGAGCAATGGTTACACTGTGGAGGACACGGGGTAAGGCCAGTGAGAGCACAAAATTAAATCAATAGTAAGACCAGCCAGCGTCAATCCAATTCAATAGTTAGTCATTTGCAGGATTAGTAAGAGGATTAATAAGAAATGCACACCAAAACATAGTAGCCTATTATATCCAGGTGTAAAACACACTATCTATATTGTATAACCACAGTACACCAGAAAGATTTGCTCAATAAGATCAATGGCTCAAGTTAGCATGTTAGATACTTTCCAAAATCCCACACAAAGCATTTGCCAGCGATACATAAAAACAGATTATACAGCACATTATGTGGGACCTAAAGCAATAAGAATTCAATTGATATTCAGATATGAACGATTATTAAAAGGTAACACAAATGTAACTCAAGTGGTAATGGGATATAATATAATATATGAGCAAGCGAATCTTAGAGCCATATGAGGAGCTTGGAGCCCATAGTCTGCTTTGGGTTAAAGCAGGATGTGATTAAAGAAAGTGAATGGAATGTAATCCAGAATCAACAGCACCACGCTGGCTAGAAATGAATCAGGAACAGCCCCAATCCATTCTCAACAAGTATCTTTTTTCTCCTCGGAAAAGAAAACACAAACGTCATGCAAAAGCATCCCCACCGACCAATGCATAATGAGGTATTGTTTTTTTTATATTTTGTGTTATTTTAAATAAATATATTGATTAAATTGCAAAGTTATGAGATAGAGACATTAAATATTCCACCACAATAGCTAGCTAGCTACAGTTAGTAATAAATAATGATTGTTAAATACTTAAGGCATCTTTAATCACAGCATTCTATGTGAACTAGCAAACCTCCATTGTCATCCATCTGTCATTTTTTGGATGGAGGTTTCATACAAACAGAAAAAAGCAACACAAACAGTCAAGTCACCCTCCAATAATACACAAGAAAGCATGAGAATACTTGGAACTGAACAGAACACAAATATTCTAGGACAAGAGGAACCCACGCCACCAAACCCTAATCAGGCAACTCCATTTTATAGTGCATTTACAAACACAAGCTACATTAGAACAACATTTAATGTTTTTGCAGCATTGCAGCTTTTTCTTCACTATGGTTAAACGGACAGGGACTCAGCACACTAGTAGTACCATGTCCGGATTGGCATGTGAGCAAAAAGTAAAACAAGATAAATGGAACAAAATAAGTGGCAAAAAGACATTTAAATAAGGTTTGAAACTAACTGTTAAGAACGTTTGTTTGGTATTTTTCAAATGGATGGCTTTTTCTCCCTTTCACTCTCCTTCAAGTGACCTACGCCGACATGGTTCATGCATGAAATATAGAAAACAGCTTCTAGCACTGAACATTAGTTTCACAGTTGTTCTAGCAGTACCATACACTACTACCACAGGGAGGGGAGATAATCAGACACATTCTAGCACAGATCACAGGCAGACTAGTTTGTTATTTTCCCTGTAACACCAGACACAGTCTTAGTTTGATCAACAAAGTGGGAGCAACTCAGATTGAAATGAAAAGGAGCTGAAACAACGACAGAGGCGATTCACGGTTCATAGAAATTACATGTGCTTGCTTGTTCGATAGGCAATAAGGTTCTGGTAATATAGAAATGTCAGGTTTGATCTATTCTGATGGCAAGACTCAGGCACTGCATCCTCAAGCCCATGCCAGCCTCTCACGTACATGCCATGAACGAGGCCACAGATAGAAGAGTTGCTGTTGGAGCCACACCTTCGAACACATCCCGGATTTTAGGTGGGGTGCGTTAAGGTCTGCCTCCAAGAGCAACGTTGGTCTAGTTGAGATGAATTAGGGATAAGGGAGAAGGTAACAGGTGTGTTCTCGTCCTCTATGAATGAGTGAGCTCATCAGAGTATATGGTTCACATGCACAGACAGTCCCTGTATCTACTGCTCCACAACAACAACACAGCCCAAGCCTGCCGTACAGCATGCACATCTGAGGCCTCGCTCTAGAGATTATCAAGGCCCAACTACGACAAAACACGTCACTGAAAGCCATGCCTGCAGTTAGCGGATTTAGCATCAACTCTGATGGCTACTAACTGGAAATCCAAAAACCAGGTTATAAGACGGCGACGAGGGATTTTTGGCTTTTTTTTAAATACAACTAACTCTTTCCTCATTGCCTAATATGTAGATTTACCACACGGAACGTTGTCACGGTTACAGCTGTATTGTCATCCTTTTAGTTTTATTTTATCACAAACATATTTCTGAAAAGCAAAAAGGCATTTTGCTTGCTACACAACACTGTTACTCAGTAAATACTTAGTCAGTACTATAGTCCATAACACCACGAGCGTTCAGCTACAAGATTTCACACCAAACAACCTCATGCTAATCATTGGGATAATGTTTTCTGTACAGATGTGCTGAGGGCTTGGGCAGAGTGCAGCTTAAAGGATTTTCACAGGCCTGGGAAGAGGTTTAGTGGCAGAGAAATGGCCTTGATACATCACAAGGGGAGACTGGTAGTGTAGGTGTCTTCGTTGGGTTAGCTGTATGGAGAAATGTACAACCTGATGGCATTGAGTGAAGCCTCAGCACATCTGTCCATGCAACCTGCTCCTAGCCTCCCACCATCTACATCCAGCCAAACCAACCTTCTGTCCAGCCCGCTATTTAAGACCCCTCTCTCCAGTCCTTTGTAGTGTTGTAGGTGAGTGTGCTTTTGTCTTAGCTGTCTCAGAAGGCAGGCTCAAAGAGTGATGCAGAGGGGAAGAAGAAGGAGAGTGTTTTGGCAGAGCTTTCCCCGATTCCGGAGAATTACAAAGACCATGATAGACCGAGCGGCGGGAGTTGACACGAGTTATCAACTGTCGGGCGTCAGCTGGGTCTCAATGTCCACTCTGCATATAGGGCACTTCCTGCTTGTGGCCAACCATTGGTCCACACACGCCTGGTGGAAGAGATGCATGCAGGGTAACCTCCTGAAAAAGAGAGAGTGTGTGTTGATTTAAGTACAGATCTACATCTTGTATTTTATGTATATATGATAGATAGCACATTGTAAGAATAGATTGCATGTTTTCTATCATAGTTTTGCTCTTTCTGGTGACATTATAACATTAACAATATAGATATAGACCCCAAATTGTGAATCTTCTAATTTACTGGTAAATGCTTTATCTACTGGGCCACAAAGAGATTATACTGTATCTCACAATAGCAAAATCTGACTACTTGCAATGAAGCCAAGTGCAGAAGCAGTAGGGCTCGATTAATCATTCTGCTGGTCTTTGGTTGACTAACAATTTCTCTGGTTAGCTGTGGTTACAAACAGGTGGCACTAACAGGCCCTTTGCACTATGCAGATTGAGTATTTCCACTCCAGTCTCTCGTGGTCCACATTTGACATCAGAATGTGTCTCGAGTGACCTAGGGATTGAATTTCTCCTGACAACTGACATGCAATACCTCACTGCAGTATAGAAGACATATGATTAACCATTTAAAAAGAGTGCTTATGGGGTTAAACAATTAAATGACTTTGATCATTAATATAATAGCTAGCATTTTGATGGACTGTGTTTGCGTTTTAAACTGCTTACTTTTTTGTTATATACGCTGAAGCTAATTGAGTTAATCAGTTCACCACTATTAGAAATCATATTGCTTAGCACACAGTTGGTTAAATGTAATTTTAGCATTGACCATACATAAACTGCTCTAGAGATGGTGACAGTGCTGTGTCAAAGTAGTGCATTGTAGAGACTGGTTGACAAAACAAACAGTAAAGAGCCAATGAGACATTCCATTGACACTGGGCCAGAACTGTTCAAGCCTCACCAACTGAACACAAATAAGGGCTCACTCATTAGCACCAATGTTAACCTTTGCAAAGGACTTACTGCCACTTGAGAAAACGTTATTTTGTTGAAGAGTTATGCATATGGGGCAGCAGTGGCTTAAGAGGCAGCGTGGTTTGCCAACTAACAAAAAGGTTGGTGGTTCTAACCTTGCCTAGTTCATTCAGTGTCCTTGGGCAATACATACCTTTACATGCCTTGGCTATGCGCATCGTAATGTGTCAGTGGGATTGTTGTGCTTTATTTGGCGGCGGTGGTGGTATGGCTGTCATGTCTCTGTAAATCTGTCTGAAGGCAGCTGTGTCTTCAGAGATAGCTTACCACCAGTGTGTGATTGTGGAGTGATTGAGTGAATGAATAATGCACTCAATTGTAAAGCCAATGAAAAAGCACTATATACATATATACATACATTATAATTATTAATTTTATTCGTACCTCACATCTTCTCCATCCTCCAACATTGACAAACAGATGGTGCACTTCTCATCTGTGTCCAGCTCCTCGTCGTCCAAACACATCTTCAGGTCTTGGGGTATTCTCTGCAAAAAAGAGAAACAAATAAAGAAGAATAGCAGGAGTGAGTGAGAGTTTGTTTACGCCATGGGTTATCTGAGACTAGAATTGAGCTACAGAATAATCACAGTTCCCTCCAAAAAATAATAATGTCATCGGGATAGAGCCGACTCAATTATTTCTCTTCACTCGTGGTGTGGCAAATGATCTGACATCCTTTCGTGGAGTATCTGGGTCATAGTCGGAGGGTTTTTTAAATTCACTTCACGCGCATCACCGCAGACAGCTGGATGAGTCACACTGCAGGCCTGTCTCGCTAATCTTCAGACAGAAATTAGTTTGACCTTTGAACTTGTGAGACCGACAGACACTTCTTGTTTTGCTGCCATCAAACACAACTGTTGATTTTTGGTGTTTGAACCAGACCTCATTAAAATCTGTTGAATCAAAGGGAAGCGGGGGTACCTTTTTGTACTTGTGAGGGAAAGTGAATCTCTCGATGGTGGTCTGCACTGCGCCTCTGTTGACGCTGCCGAGACGGTCCTCCAGCTGCAGGAGCTCCTGGAAAGAGGAGATAAGGTGGTACTTAGTCATATTTAGTTAGGGTTTGGAAATATGATGAAGTAAATAATGGCTGGATGAATGTATAACCTCAATTACAAAAATGAACCATAACTGTCATGTGTACTTACTAAAGGTACAGTATTTTGATTTTCAATTTATTGCCCAGTGCTATAATCACTCAAATATACAGACATGAGTACCGTTTATTTGAGAAATGCTAATATCATATTTACAAAAAGACCTGCAAACATTATGACTATGTTCAGTGCTGGTTGGGCAGCACAGTTCGTTAACATAGACTTGGAGCAGAAACAAACAATGATGGTGAATGTTGCTCAGTCTGAATACACAAAGGTATAGCAGAAAAAAGAAAAACATCAATAAAGAAAATAAAGAGAGATAATATTTTGCAGTGGCAAAATGGTTCCATTTTGAGCAATTGTAATTGCTGAAGCTTAAACAATAATGGATTAAAGGTACTGTATTTTTTCTATTAATTAGAAATTGACTCCTGCTAAATTTTATATAGTTTAACCGAAAACCAGAGCCCTCCAACAATAGGGGTGGGACATAGGTTATCATGTGCAATATACCAATTGCCATGATAGTAGATAGATAGAAGTAATAACAGTAAATAGTGCTAGATTTGAACCTTCTTCTACTCGGACCTGGGATAACTGCTCTATCAATTTACCCACAGACCACACTTTCTTTATGAAAACAAGGAATGAACGAAAACTAATAGTTAGCTTCATTATTGACCATCATTCCCATCTTTGACCTAGTCTTTCATCAGAATATAGCCAATACGTTTTAATGCTAATAGACTTTTAAACCAGTGTTGGCAAAAAAAACATAACCATCACCTGCCATGTTTTTGATAATTATTACAAAACACAATTAGACCCAATTCAAACCACATTATCTGCCATTCTACCAGAGAGCAGATTCCCAAGCATTCGGACTGCAGCTGACCCACACATGTAGCTATGTAACATGTCAGGCTGTCCAGAACATCTCGTTTCACACCGCCTGTTCCATATAGTATATGTGAGTATATGTGAGTATATGTGATATGTTTAACATAAAAGGTTTCTAAACTCTTTTTCTACACAATATTTGTGTGTATTGAGTATTTATTAGAGTGATAGTATACTGTTTTATTCAGTTTGATTATGTAATACACTGCTAATGAACTGTGGGAATTCAGCTCAGAGAGGAGGCATAGTTTTTCATTACTCACACATAAAGTATCGCCTCCTGATGTTTTCTGAGGATTTATACTGAATTCTAAATAGATGCTGTTGAGCATCAAACTGTCTCCACTCAACATGGAAATGATAACTTCTATGAAAGACATAAACTAGCACATATGTTCATAATAAATAATGCACTTCAGTGAACAGGAAGGAACAATTGGATCTTGCTCAAATGAAAACAAATGTGATGAGATTAAAGGCAGCTGGCTGATACGAGGCATCTGGTTGGCAGTAATTGCAAATAAGAAAATCTTTTAGACGATGCGGCCCATCCCAAGCATTGGTCACAGAGAAACAATGATCAATGCGTGTCTGCTGAAGAGAGAGAAGCACCCACCTCATAGCTCTCCCGAACGGCAGACGCGTGACGGGAGGGGTTGAGACTCTGCAGAGCCAGCAAGTGCAGCTGGGGATAAGGGTAGTTTCTGATCTCATGAACAACCTGTGAGATGGCACATAAAACGGTCAGCTCTGAACAGGAAATCACAAAGACAGGAGGGCAGGCTACCCCCTGTTGCTGGCCATCAAGTTTAATCCAAGCAAAGCCAGAGGGGAATGGACAAAGAGTTAATCTAGACCACCGTCTGATTGCACTGAGGCCATGGGGCTCACTCACCACTTGTGTCGAGGCGTTGTTTCGGGGGAAGTGGTGCATCCTGGGAGAGGTCAAGTAGTGCTGATAGTGCTGCGGCAGCGGGTGGATGTGGTACTGGTGAGGAGGCAGCCCAGCATCTACGCTCAGGTCCCTAGACATCAGCCACAACACAAGTTCAGCCGCTGCACCCAGTCATTATTTCACTGCAGTTACAGAGTGAACTCTCCACGAGCCTCTCTGTGCCTGAGGATTATTTAGACTGCAGCTGCAGAGCCCTTAAATAATGTAACATCCTTCTCCACTTGCTTTTTGCCTCAACTTACCATCATTTTTCATATTAGGACGATCCACTCGGAAGTTAACTCAGACTCAGTGAGCTATAGGGTCACCTAACATGCTCTGCATTCAGATATTGATCAGCTGTCTAGTACAATTTATTTGAAGTAATTCTGCATAATACAGCTGATATACAGAACAGTTCAGAAATTGATTTCATCAGAACTGCCACTGTAGGTCATGATTACCCTGTAATGTGATATTCCTCTAGAATACTGATTCACAGTCTTCTTAGCAAACTGACTATGGAGCCTTCTCCTTTTGTCTTTATAAAAGAGTCCTAACTGACCAGTCATATACTCTTACCATAAACAAAGTATGGTTTATGCAATGTGTTTTAGTAGGTGCAATATATTTTTCAAATTGTGTTGGTTCTGGAGAAAATCATGATTTTAGCATGTGTAGCTTCTGTGCTGTTTCAGCGACACTTGACCAAAGAGAGTACGAGCAGCAAGACACAACACAGACCCCTTAAAAATGAATGACTTATTTAGAGGGTTGATAGTGACCAGTGATGTGCCAATATACAGAGCCCTACCTGTATCCCCCTAAGTGTATCCCCCTATAGCGTTTATGCATGGTTTATGGATAAACATCAACATTATGGTTTTAATGTGTGAGTATGACGCAGTTTGGTAATGACCTGGTATTGCTTTACAAGGGGCATACAAAACCTCGCGGGATGAGCAATAAGAAAAGGTGACACATCATTAGGCTTGCAGAAAGGGTGACACACATGCACAACTGATTAACACCACAGCCTTGAAGGTTTATTCACTATTGTTACCAGGATCATTGCCAATGAATTAAAATCAAATACCAGCACAACAAACATTAACAGTGAGGCAACTCAAACCCATCAGAGAACAATTATTGCACACAATAAAGTTAAGTAACATTGTCCTGTTGTTCTTACCAGTCTGTTCCTTCGGCCAGGTAGCGTGGCTGCTGGACCACCGGCTGAGGAGGGACATGAATGGGGGGAGCAAACTCGTACCCAGGCCGCAGTCTGTGGGGCTGGTGTGGAACTCTCTCTGGGGTGCGTCTACTAACAAAAAGAGCAAGAATTTAAAACATATTCTGGCTTTTGGGGTTAATTGGAGCTAGCCTGGCCTTACTGAGACTTAGGGATACACGCTGGGACTGGTGGGCAGTGAAACTGACCAATTATCCTGACATATGCTAGTCTTCGGAGGGTAGGAGTAAGCCTACCCATAGGGGGAACATGCTAACTCCATTTAGAGAGAGATTGTTTGCCAGCTAGCCTGAGGATCAAACTCACAACCTTTGTGATGAGTGCCTTTTCCACTAGTACCTACTCAGCCCTACTAGGCTCAGCTCTACTCTACTCCAAAAAAGTACCCCTTAATGTGGGCGGAACACCACACCTCTCAGCAAATGACTTGTCTAGAGCAGGAGTTCTCAAACTGAAGTACATGTACCACTGGTGGTACATGTGCTTTCTTTGGTGGTACGTGGGCTCTCTTTGGTGGTACGTGGGCTCTCTTTGGTGGTACTTGGACCTGGTTTTGGCCCACTTACTGTTTTGTCCTATTGTTTAGATCTAGTTTAGTCCTGGGGTAGACCTGGTTTAGAACAGATTCTAAACTGGATTAGTCCTACGTTACACCTGATTAAGACCTAATTTAGTCTTGGTTTAGATGTGGGTTAGTCCTAAGTGGTACTTGAGACACCACATATTTTCTGAGGTGGTACTTGGTGTAAAATGTTTGAGAACCACTGGCCTACAGCCAACAGTCCAGCCAATCAGCGCCAGGAAATCTGTTTTAGTATCAGCTCGGCTCACTTGGAACCGGGGAGAAGCAGGTACTGAAATAGCAGCTCTTCCAGTCGAGTAGGTACTAGTGGAAAAGGGGCAAAAAAGGGGAAGGGTTTTATGCATCGTTTTAATTTACCGATTGATTGTTTTTTAATTGAGTTGGTCCAGACTCCAGCGCATATATTAATACCGCCCACTGCTTTATGATTGGTTGTACACCAGTCCAATTGTGTCCAGAGTTAGCTTGAGTCCATTTGTCCTGTCACCAAGAAAGTGTAACCTAACCCTTAACCTTGGTTAAAAATAAAGTACTGCGGTAGTTACATTGTTTAGACTAGCTTGAATCTCAGTTTAGGGCGGTGTGGATGGATACCTGGAGGGTGGCAGGATGTGTCTGTGCTGGGCCTCTAGTAGCTGCTGCTGCAGGAGGTATTGCTGGTGTAATGCCTGAGGTAGGAAGGGGGGGGCAGGGATGTCCTGGAACTGTGGTGCGGGCATGGTGTTGAGGGACGGGTGCAGTGGAGGGCCGTGCTGGTGGCCCGGGGGAGCCAGGTGGGGGTTAATGCCCGACTGGGGCTGCCCTGGGTGGGGCATGGGGAAGTCCATGGGCAGCGGGGCCTGAGGGCCTAACTGGAAGTGCCGGCAAGAGGTAGCATGGCTGTGCTGCTGCTGCTGCTGTTGCCGGTTGAAATGGGATCCTGCAGGAGATAAGCACAAGTTGTCAACACGGAGCAGAAGAGATTAGCTGGAATTAATAGTGGGTGAATGTGGAGTCAGTGTGTGTGTGATGCAGCATGTGAATGAAGCCCGACCTCTTACCTAGGCTGACACACACTTCTGTCGGGTGGAATATGGTTACCACAAGTGCCATGAGCATGAATACCATTTATTTGGTCTGTTATCACAATTCCGATCTCTGGTTCGACTCCAGGTCTTCGGATTCACAGACAAGAAAACCGGATCAGAAATGGTGAAGTCGGCATTTACTACCTCTTCAGCGCAGCTCGGTTTGTAATTATTTTACAGTACACTATTAAACAGAGTAGTAGCAAAAATCTTACCACTTGACCCTTTAACTTTCAGGATAACACAACATAGATGTTTGAGCATCCTAAGCGCTTCACTCGTCTCTATTCGAACCATATGAGGAGCTGAGAGGAAATAACTTGAATGCCTTTTTTCTCTCTTTCCAACCACAGCTATTTGGCAACTACAGTGAACAGACTGCTGTCAAGAGTGAACAGAGGACAAGACATGCTTACTTGGTCTTTTTTTGAATACCGTTAATAATAATCTGCTTTGAAAGAGCTTATTGTTGATGAAAGCTAATTGATGAAAAAGCTAAAATGGTGGAATATATTTTCTGGCTTTTTTTTTTTTTTTTTTTGGAAGAAAGGCTAGTACGTTACACGGCAGAAAATGTCAACATTAGCAGAAAAATCTAAAGCCCCTTGTAACTGATGGAGTTACGACATACAATGAAAATAGCTTTAAACCACAATGATTTCGGCAAAGTCTACATTGCATTTACTGGGAGTATGTTTTGAAAAATGCAGTGTAAATTCATGATAATTAAACCTAGAAATATGAGCCAATGGGGGAAACTGTAATATGTCTGGCTCGACATGTATTCAATAGCAGCTGGGCAGACCGGCGATGACCTTGTGCTGGGGTCAA
The DNA here is from genome assembly GCA_036025475.1 of Philypnodon macrostomus. Lineage (NCBI taxonomy): Eukaryota > Metazoa > Chordata > Actinopteri > Gobiiformes > Eleotridae > Philypnodon > Philypnodon macrostomus. The sequence continues at coordinate 17,027 of JAVQKC010162992.1, forward strand.
AGCCTTTTCCCCGAGTCTAGACATAAAACCTATAGAGCATTAGCCGCCACACTGCATTTTGAAAGCATCTCCCGTCAAAACAGTCACTGTGAATGACAGCAGATAGACTTAATTTTGAGGCCCTGTGATGGAGGAAAAGCGTGGAAACCGTCTATCTTTGTCACAGCGTGGGTGGGGGTGGGGGTGTTGAAAGGGGTGGGGTTTGTTGAGGGGAAGGGGGGCAGGTAAGGACAATATATGGAAATCAGCAAGAAGCACACTGAAGGTTAGGAAAAACACTAATTCTTTATTGAAAAAAATATTAGTATAGGTGAAATCTGTGTTTTACTTTATCTGCTTTTTTGTAATAAATCCATGCAACAAAAATAAACAACAGACTAATAAATAAAGGCAAGGCCCACCATGCTCCATGTATTTATATAAATAGGGTTAAAAAAGAAACAAAAGCGGCATCCAATGAGCAGACGTGTTTGGCTATAGCACATGATTCAAGTACAGCAACATCTTTACTACAGAAAGATTACATTGGATTTTTTTGGAAACTAGTCAATGTAGAAACAACATAAACAAACAAAATTATGAATCATAAAAATGTGAACCATGCAATTGAAAAAAGTACTATTACCAAGAACAAAAGGCAAAGAGAGACCACAACCAAACAATAAAAAAGACGTTATTCACTAAATAGAGAATTTCATTAGCAGTGCAGGAAAAAATAGGCATCCCTGTGAAATGGATAGCATTTTGGCCTGAGGTTAGTGGGGAAAGTGATGAACCACCAGTGAGCACATTTTGTTTGAAAAATTTTATGTGTTTTTTTTTTTTTTTTTTTTTTTTTTTTTTTTTGCT
>JAVQKC010162999.1:0-13448 GCA_036025475.1 Philypnodon macrostomus
CTGGTAACGTGTAGCACTCAGTTGTATATCAGTCAGACACATTATAATTGTATCGCAGAATCCTTAAAACTGTCCTGAAATGTGTTTAGCCCTGCTGACACAAACAGCTGACTTGCACTAATCCCATCTAGGCTTCTTCATCAAAAGTCTTAGACAGTCATTGTATGCCACATTCAGCTTACGAATGCTAGATCTCTTGTATAGATGCAATAAAGAATCCTAATACATTGGAGTATTACATGAATGAGATATATAAAAAATGGTGTCAGGAAACTGGAACCTATCCCATAAACAGTAGACTTTAGTGAACAGTACACCCTGGACCAGTTAAGGGCTGACACAGAGGCACTGACAACCAACTATTCACTGACAACACTCCCATTCATTCATTCACTAGGGGCAATTTAGATTCACCAATTCTCTTAACTCGTGCATGTCTTTGGATAGTCTTCAGAGACTTTGGATAGCCAGGGTAGGAAGAGAGAACCCACAGTATCACAGGGTGGACGCTGACACCACTCAACTTGTTGGCCAGCTAACAACTCAACCACCACGCACCCCTGCATGTAATTAATAAGGAATATAATATAATCAAATGTAAACCTACCCATATTTTGGATGCAGCACAATGGACCTTGGATTCTCAAAGCAGTATGTATTATTGGCATCCACACAGTGTTCAGCCAGTTTCCTTACAAAGCGACCATCCAGTTCGCTAACTTTCAGACAATCCAGGAAGCTGTCCACCCAGTAGAGCTTTCTGGCCACCCAATCGACCGCCAGACCCTCACCGTGGAGCACCCCATTGACTACCACTTCTCTGTTGCTGCCATTGAAAAACATCCTTTCAATCACCCTCCTGTTTACGTCAATCCAATACAAGCGCTTCTCCACACGGTCGAAATCCAAAGCTACCACACTGGTCAGGCCCTGAAGGATGAGAGAGTAGGCTTCTCCATCTGTGGACAGGTTTCTCAGGTAGTAGCGGTTACTGAAGATTAGGTACGGTGAGATGTTACTGTTTTGGCGACAGGTGTGCCCGTCAGGCTCGCGGAGATATCCGGGGGCACACTTGCAGACATAGGAACCTACAGTGTTCTCGCACACCTGACTACATACGCTGGGGGTTTCGGCACACTCGTTAATATCGTCACACGTTTTGCCGTCGGACATGAGGCGGTAACCGGGGCGACAGGTACAGATGAAGCTAGTGGGTGTGTCGGTGCAGTTATGGTCACAGTTGTGAGTAGAGGGGTCCGTGCATTCGTTTATGCCTGTGGACAGAAAAAAAGTAAAAGTGATTGAGGTACGCCAGCTGTGTGAAATTGATTATAAGTTACAGTGTAGAGCATTTGATTAAAGGTTTGTGGGCCAGTACATAGTTTGTTTTGAAGCACATTTAAATATTGGTTTAGAATTCATTCAGTCCTGATTTAACACCTGCTTCAGTCAATAAAGAGGCTCCACAAACTGGTTGCTATTCATTAACTTGATTTGTTGAAGCAACTCAAATTATTTGTGAATGAACTCACCACACCCCTTCTCATCGCTGTTGTCATTGCAGTCATCATTTCTATCGCAAACCTGTTGAGACGGGATACAATGTCCGTTTTCACATCTGAACTGCCCGGGGGGGCAGGTGGGAGCCGGCGTGTGGCACATGTGTTCCAGTTCATCCGACTCATCACCACAGTCGTTGTCACCGTCACAGACAAAATCATGGGACACGCAGCGGCCATTTTGACAGGTGAACTGATGCTGTTGACAGGGCTGATATGTACAACTCTGTTCGTCACTGCTATCTCCACAGTCGTTACGCCGATCACATCTGAAGTGAGAGAAAACAGACAAAATATTACAATTTGGCACGCACTAACAACATTACTATTGCTGTTCATTTGGTACCTGTATGAGCTGCGTATACAGAGGCCGTTGCTACAAGAGAACTCATTGACGCCACAGGATCTTCGAGAGCAGTTCTGATGCTCGTCTAATGCATCTGCACAGTCCGAGTCACCATCACACACCCAGTCACGAGGAATACACTTTCTCTGAGGAGGTTGGTTGTTGACACAGGTAAACTCTGAATTTGAGCAGGTGCGATTAGCTACAAAAGAAACAGGCACATCGTAAGTAAGAGTGACTATAATGTATTGGACGTCATGGTTGGTCCAACTGATGACTTCAAGCATCTAGTCATCTTATTGTTGTATTGTTTTTGGGTATTACACAAGTAAGTACAAAGTAACGATTGAGGCAGGAGAAATCAGCAATGTTAAATTTTGCCTGTGAAAAGAGAAAAAGGGGAAGCCATACCACAGTTGTGTCGCTGGTCCTCATCACTCATGTCACCGCAGTCATTGTCTCCATCACAGATCCATGATGACGCAATGCACCTCCCATCATCGCAGCGGAACTGGTCACTGTTGCAGGTTCTGGCAGAAGTGGCTGCAAACCATACAATCATTTAAACAACTTTATTTATTAACTGTTGTGAAAGTAAGTACAGTTTTTAATTAGGTCATCTTGGTGCATCCCCCACAACTTTTCACCTAATAAGAAGGGTACAATTAAACCCTGGCAGAGCTTTCATTATAGTCATGGCAACTCCACATTCCCATGCATGGTGAGCTGTCCAAACAAAGGGCAAAGTGAGGCTGGACAAAGGCAGGGGGAGGGGCTGTTTGTCGCCGCACACAGAGGGGCGTCACCACACAGGAATGCAGACCACAATGGGAGGCCTGGCTGACCGCATCATTGACAAAGAGATACACCCCAACTCACTCACTGCATCTTCACGGTGCTGCACCAGTCCCCAGATGCAGACACCAGGACAGTCGTCCCGTGCTCACAACAGAGCAGTTGATCATGGGGGCAGGGGCGCACACACACACACACACACAAAGCTAAAGGGGTTTTGTCAGGACAAGACACTCACTGCAGGAGTGGGGTTCATCAGATCCATCAGCGCAGTCTGCTCCTCCGTCACAGTACCAGTGTCCGGGGATACATCGGCCGCTAGAGCACCGGAACTCACTCTGGGAACATGTGGCTGCAGCTGTAGACAGGCAGACAAAAACAGACAATTACCATGAATCACAGACTGACTGAACATTAATAAATTAAGAAACATTGTGTTGGGTGGCAGTGGCTCAGGTAGTAGAGCAGGCTGTCTAATGACTAAAAGGTTGTTGGTTCAATCCAGATCATACTGCAGATGTGTCCTTGGGCAAGACACTTTGACAAGACACCCACTCCTGCCTAAATGTATTAATGTGTTAATGTAATTGTTGTGGTGTGTTTGGTGGTATTTGGAGAGAATGTATGGCTGCAACATCTCTGTCTGTCTACAGTACTCCAGGGCAGCTATGGCTACAAAGATAGTTTACCATCAACAGTCTGTGAACATGAAGTGAAGTAATATAATAATAAGGAACGGTAAGTATGACTTCAATATATTAATATAATTGCCATTTATGTAATGGGGTTGTCAAGCTTTGTATTTTGTTTACTCAATACACATTTTTTTCAATTATACATCATCCTTGAGTTTTTCTTCACCCTACAGTTGTTCATAAACTTACCACAGTGTGTAGGGCTTTCATCGCTCATATCCCCACAGTCATTGTCTCCATCACACAAATATGATCGAGGGATACAAATGTTGGTCGACTGGCACTTTGTCTGTTCTGGCTGACATGTTCTCTCCGCTGTAATCAAACATAAAAACATTACTTAGAACAATATCATTGATGTGTTAATAGTTCTATTTTAACGCATATTGCTAGACTTACGGCAGTTTTGCTCATCAGAGGTCCCGTTGTCATAGCAGTTGTTTATACCGTTGCACACATAATCTTTGGCAATACAGCGTCCGTTGTTGCAGGCGAATTCAGTGTTGGTATCACATGATCTGAACAGGCAACCCTCCTCATCACTATTGTCCCCGCAGTCATCGTAGTGGTCACAACGATAGTGGTAGGGCACACAACGGCCATTGCCACAAGTGAATACAGTGGGATCGCACGTGTGAAAGGCTGCCAATCGTAGACAAAAAAAAAGGTTAGCAATTCAGACAATGAGGATCTTAAAGTTAACTATGGAGATTTTACCTGACAAGCTAATAAAAGAAGACAGCATCTGAGGGGCTGCGTGCAATGATATGAGTTGATTAAGCAGTTAGTGACAGTGATAGACATAGAGGAAAAGTAAAGAAATTGCAAGCATACACACCAATATTTTTGAACTCAATCTTGGGTCCTTAGGTGGAAATTAGGATTAGAATAAGAGTTAGTGTTATGTAAAGATTTGTAAAGAATGATTTATGATCTAGTTCATAAATCCAACAGAAAGACAATTTGGTTATTTCTTACCACACACTCGTTCTAATTCGTCACTGCCATCTCCACAGTCATTGTCATTGTCACATTTCCACTGGGCACGAATACATCGTCCATTCATGCAGGTAAACTGTCCTGGCTGACAGCGCGTCCCATTGTCAGGTATACAGTGCTTATCATCAGCCAAGTACCAACGACCCTCTGATGGACAATGGCACTCCGCTCCATTGGGCCCTGAAAAAAAACATAAGTAATGCTAATTACTTTAAAAAGTCAAATGGAAAGATAAAATGGCCTAAAACTAGATTCACCTGGTGTACAGATATGGCTACACCCTCCATTGAACTGTTGGCAGGGGCTGTCACACTGCTGTTGTTTGCGGCTGGCTAAAACGTGGATGTCCATTGGGCGAGATGGCAGGTTCTGCACCATCACTATCTGGTCAGAACCATCATGCTTGTTTGCTCGATAGATACTGCGTGTGTTCCAGTCTGTCCAGTAAATGAACTGGCCATACAGGCTCACGGCAAAAGGGTAGATGGCTGTGCCTACTATAACCTCACGATTGGAGCCAGTCAGGGAGGATCGCTCAATCTTCTGTCTGATGAAGAGGAAAATATTAATGAGAGCAAGAACAAATCTCTTATATTCCACAACTGAAACAGTGTCAGATCTTACAAGCTGGCGTCTGCCCAGTACAGCCTCTCTTCTTCATAGTCCAGAGTTAGTCCATTAGGCCACACCAGGCTGCTGTTTACAATCTCTATTCTGAAGTTTCCACCTAATGTGGCACGTTCGATTTTGGCATGAGTTCCCCAGTCGGTCCAGTACATATATCTGTAGTAAAATACAGAAATATAATGTACAGATTTAAGACTACACAATTGTAAAAGAGAGTGCACTGAGTCCAACTCACCCCCGACAAGGGTCCAGCATGATGGCTCTTGGTCTGGTCACATGGGTAATAATAGTCCTCTGAGAGCCATCCACAGACATTGAGCTGATACTCTGATTAACAAAGTCACTGTAATAAATTCTTTTATTTATCCAGTCATAAGCAATGCCATCAGGAGCCCCAAGATCTGTCAAAAAAGAAAATTGTGTTAGCAAAAGGTCTCATACAGGATCTCAAGGCAAATCAGTGTGTAAGCCTTACCTGTGGCCACCTCTACAGGTGCTGATGTAGGAGAGGACAGGCTAATGTAGCTAATTTTGCTTGCTCCTGTGCCTACACTCTGAGTGAAGTAGATCCTTCGGTCAGTGAGGTCAAAATCCAGAGCCACAGAGGTGCGCAGCACATTGACCACAGGAAAAGGCAGGGCGTGATCTTCAGGATCAAGGCGTAAGCTGCGCACAGTGCTCTCAGTGGTGTAGATGAGAAAATCATCTGTGGAAACTACACAGTTTTCATTGTCTGCTGCAAGATTCCCAAAAGCACAGCTGCATTTTTTATTCTGGGGACTTGAACCAGGAAGAGCAAAGCAGAAGTGGGCACAGCCTCCGTTGTCCACCATGCAGGGGTTGTGATTTAGTTCCTCAGCACTAGTGGGCTGGATACGTTGGTCAAAAATAGTAACATCCCTTAGCATGTTGACGTTGTCCCTAATGACAGCAGGCTGTTCTGTGTTGCCAGGTTCTTTGCTCGCTTGAAAGACCTTCTTGAGGTTTCTGTCTACCCAGATGATACTGTTCTCAAACACTGAAATGCCATAAGGAGTTGGGTAGCGGCTGCCATACCTGACTATTTCTGTGTCGCCTCCATTGGGACTAACTCTAGCAATCATGTCCAAAGAGTCATCCACCCAGTACACATAACCTGTAATCCAGTCCAGGGCAAGACCTCGTGGGGTGATAATTCCTGATGATACTAATTTTGTACGGTTAGTACCATCCAGAAGTGCACGCTCAATTTTGGGATTTTGACCATAATCAGCCCAGAATAAATATCTGTTTTTGGGGTCTACTACAAGGTGTCGGGGCATGTCCACTTGTGTTTTCAAAAGCACTCTGCGGAATGTGGTATTGATATGAAGGACCTCCAAATAAGTCTCAGTCAAGAAGGCATTGGTGAAGTACAGGTTACCTAAAGACAGATGAAACAAGACATTGAAATAGAAATACAGTATAACTTCATTTGCAGCCTTTGTGTATAAGTGTAATTTACACAGTATCTAAACTTTGTACCTGCTGCCCAGTCTACCGCAATGCCTCGTATCCCATTACGTCCTATACCAGATGTTATGAGGCTACGTAATCCTGAGCCATCTGGCTTTACCCGTCTGACCCCATTCTGAGCAGCTACTGTACTGCTGAAGTCACACCAGTAAATGAACCCAGACGCCATGTGGACATCAACATGGAGAGCATTACGGCCTGCAGAGAGGAGTGAAAGAGATTATTGTACAGACAATAAGATTTAGTACATTTTAGAACAAAATAAAAATGTTCTATTATTGATTGTACAAATGGTAGCTTTAGACTGACCTCTGCCAGCCACAGGCACCATGGCCTCAGAGTGGTCTGCCCCCTCCAGACTAAAGCCCTTGATCGCAGACAGAGTAGAGATGACCACAAATGACTGGTAGGGCGTGCAGGTGCGGTTGTCTGTGTTAAGTCTAAAACCTGTGGAACATGCACAGGAAAACAGACCCTGTGGCCGAGGCAAGCAGAGCTGCTCACATGCTCCTGCATTATTAGTGCAGCCATTTGATGTACCTGCAGAGGCTAAGGGTAGAATTATAGGACAAAATAAGTTAATTGTGTTTGCCCTTTATTAATCTAATGATTAAATGTGTTTTACTCACTCTCTCTAAAATGCACTTTTAAAACTCGGAGTCCAGAAACATTGTCCCGTAAGACAACTCTGTTGGCACCAGTGGATTTATCCACACGCTCAATGACCTCAAAATCCCGATCAGTGAAGTAGAGATAGTCCTCATAGACAGCCACACCCCAGGGATGAGCCAGACCAGTCACTATGGTGAAACGGTTCGTGCCATCTGGGTCACCACGCTCAATCTAGAATATTAACACAAGCATTATGCATTAACATTACATCAACAGCATATCTAAGAGAAATTGTGTCCACTTAAAGGGATTATGGGCAAATGCCTACCTTCCCAGTGCTTGTAACAGCCCAGTACAGCTTATTGTCCCTGATGTCCACAGTGAGAAACTCAATATGGTCTAAATTATTCGTGAACAAAGTGACAGGGTTTTGTCCATCCATGTCTGCAGAGGCCACCTTAGCTGGGATACCACTTTCTGTTCCCTGGTCTGTCCAGTACAGTTTGCTTCAAACAGAAAAAGATTATGGTTGAGATTTAGTAAGATATATAGATATTACATAATATAGTTTTTAACTAAAAATGTAAACAATAAATATATGTTTCTCAAATTAAACAAATACACAAGGACTTCTTTTATTCTGACAACATCAAGCTTATTATCTGAGAGGGAATAGAGTGAGCTTGTGGCTGATTGTGCATTATTGTTGGTGAAGTTGTGAAGTGAAACCCTGTATTCAGTAACACTAGTTGAGTTTTCTCTTAGGGCAGAACAGATGGCTATGAGGCGGCTCAGTAGCTGTGGGGATGAGAGGCTGTGCCAGGACTGTGTTAAATGGGGCTTACCCACGTGCAGGGTCCACTGCAATGCCAACAGGACTGCCCGCGCCAGTCGGAGAGCCATTATTTGTGATCAGAGTTTTCCGGTATTGTACCTCCCCTCTTAGCTTCAAAACCTGTCCGACAATATGATTATAGGCATAACAATATTGACAATACAACCTATGTCAACTATGTCAATACATTACATTATTTACCTCAATAGACTGTGTGGCTGGATTGGTGTAATACATGTTCTCAGTTATCCAGTCCAAGGCAAGGCCAACAGGGGAGCCTAGGATGGCAGCAGGGGCAAACTCTGTCCTGTTTGTACCATCGGACCTCACTTTGTGAATTTCACCCTAGAAAAATAATGCTGATTTTTATTATATATATTTCAACAAACAACTTGTATATCTTGTCCATATGGTGTGGTTTACTAAGTGGAATAGAATTAAGTGACTGACTTACTGGATGCTCCACCCAATAGATTGTCTGTTCATTGTTGTCAAAATCAACATCATATCCGTTCTGCAGTCCGGCCACAGGGACCATAGCATCATTACTCTTGTCTTCTGGGTTCAAAGAAATCCCATAGATGATGCTGTCTCTTACAACAATCAGGAAAGGCTCCTCAACTACAAATAAATCAAAGATGATACAGTTATTAAAAATGCATACAAACCCTGTAACCTGTCAATAAAGGCAGTCAACACTTTCTTAATAAAGAATTTCCTTTGAGTAATTCAATCAGTCTATGATATTTGGCACAACATAGGTTTTAATCTATAGGAAGTTGGTTCCACAATGTGATTTGCATTGTCATCAGAGATTAGCATCAGTGAATGGTTTTGGGGCATTTTCATTCTTGGATAATCAGTAGCCTTAGGGATAACTGTGTTCTGCTTGGCTTGAATGGGCTGAAATCTGAGTTGAGTTAAGCTGTTGACCTAAAGAAGACTTTAAAGGTTGGTCTGTCTGTTCTTGAAAGACATGCTTATGGTACTTGATAGTTTTGATGGGAAGTATCTTTGAAAAAAAATAAATAGAAAACTGTTGACAATTACTAGAGTTCATCACCTGGGCAGCTGTTAAGTACCTAGATTAAATGAGTCCTAACAAACCATGAAAGATCCAGTGATGCAATACCAGTTTCAGCCCTAAGATATCTAGGCCAAATATATTCTGTGTCTACTGCAACCCCCATTCTGACCTGGTATCTTCTATATTAAAGAAAGTGAAGAATGTTTTGCTTCATTTAGCGAGAACCATACAATACCTCTCAAGCAGGTGATTTGGTCTGCTGCCAGTGTCCAGCCTGAGGGGCACGCACATGAGAAGTAATTTGGTCCCAGGGCCGAAAGCAGGCAGATATGAGAACAACGGCTCCTTAAGCAGTGATTTTCACCTACAAGAAATATATTAATACAAGGATGTAGGCAAAAAAAGTAATAGTACTTTAAATTAATGCAATTAGGCATATACTGTACATAAACATGGGCTTTTTCTGTTCAAATTGAGCATTAGAATGAGGTTAAAGAGAAAATTATGTCAAAAGCAGCTTCTGTACTATTGAATCGAATTTTCACATACAAGAATGTCTAGGCTTTACAGGAAATGGTCAAAAAAGTAAGGGCTGCTTAGACCCCTAGTTCCCAGGGCCCCATAACTGACCTAAAATAGACACTTCTTGGTAATTATTAAACGTGTTAAATTAGCAAGTATTTCAGGTAGAACTAAAAAGCACCAAATACAGAGACCCCCTGCCCATGTTCGCCTTGAGCCCCCAAACCACTAAATCCACCACGGCCAGGATCAAGATTGCTACAGAACTCAAAGGAACATCTCTGAACACTAAACAAGCTTGAATCAAATGGCAGCAGAAGACCACACCAAGGCTATATCATATATTCAGATTAAAATGTCCTATCTAGAGAGAGTATAACTGACAATACCTGCAGGCTGCCTAGCCGGGTGCACTGCCACTAGACCCATGGGCTGTGGTAGGTTGAAAAGCATCACAGTCTGATTCTCCCCGTGCCACTTATGGGCTCGCATCACACGGTTGATGTATCTATCGGTCCAATACACAAAATCCTCAAAAATGGTAATTGCGTGGGGATGCTGCAGTACCTTTTTATAGAGAGTAGCAAAAACACAACAATTTCAACAAACATTTTAACCACACACATTGTGTACAAAATATACAAGATACTTCAGATGCACTCACCAGATCACTAGCCAGAACCTGCTTCCGGTTGTTGCCATCATAATCACAGTAGTCAATGAAATCCAAGTAGGCATCGGCAAAGTACAACAGTTTGTTTGGGTAGTCTAACGTAAGCCCATTTGGCCAGTACAGCTTGGTGTTTACGATTGTAGTCCTCAGTTGCCCATCCATGCTGGCCCTCTCGATGCGTGGGTTCCTCCCCCAGTCAGTCCAGAACATCAGGTGGGTGCTGCAAGTTGGATATTCATCTTTTAACATCAGTTGCTTTGAAAACAGAAGATAAAACTAAAGTAGGTATTGTATTCCAACATTTATAAGTACGTAAAAATGGCTATCACTGACCTCTCTCTTGGGTCAAGCACAAGGGCCCTCGGGTTGGTGACATTTTCACTCAGTAACACGGTGCGGTGGGTGCCATCAAGCTTAGATACTTCAATAGTTTCTAGGACATAGTCAGTCCAGTACAGGTTTCTCCCCACCCAGTCCACTGCAAGGCTCTCTGTCACTGTCACCCCACTGTCAAAAATCTGAACAGATGAAACTCATTATGAATACAAGAATTCCATTCCAAGAATTTTTTTGTGTCCTTGTTTAGACCTGATTTATGCCTGATTTAGCAGAGTTTAAACCCTGATTTAGTTATTTTGGAATTGTTTAGACCTGGTTTAGTACTTGTACTTTAGTATAGATGATTTACTACCGCCTTTAAATGTAGACTGCAGTACCTTGTTACATCACCAGGGGCCCATATTACTCATAGTAGTACCTTTAATACACTGCAAATGAAAAAAATAATAATCTCACCACAATCCTGTCACTTCCATTCTTATGTGCACTCCAGATTCTGTCCTGGCTCGTATCGGACCAGTACACCCGGTCAGTAACTGAATCGAAGTCTATGGCCACGATGTTCCGCCCGTCCCGTACCACAGACCGCACCACGTTGGGTTGACTGGTAATGTCATCCTGCACAATCTGATTTCGAGAGGCCACAAGCAGGAATGCCTGTCGGGAATCTGTTAAAGAACAGTGTCCAAATCTGTGTAATCTATTTTCATTCAAATAGGATCCCTTATCAGCTCGTGCTTGTCTAACAAAACGAAACAACGGGGCACTTAAGCAGAGTATGCTCAGATGACAGCCCATTGGGAAAGTGCCTTGGTCCAAATAATGTCTTATTGTATCTCAAAGGCTTTCAACAGGTTATCTGTCTGGAAGAGGAGCTCATGTCGGCCACGCTCCCCATAGACAGCTCTTTGTTAGTGATCATGTCCTAATTAAGCCAGGGATGGCCAGTGAATGACATATATGTTATTTGCCTTATCTATAGAAATCGGAGCATCCAGCAAAGAGAGGAGAAGAAAGACTGTGTCAGGGTTGCAGTCTACAGGCCAAACAGACCCTAATTATGCTTCATTCTTGCCTATAAGGTAGCAAGGCAAAATAACTGGGTTAAATTATACACAGAAATTTAGAAAATCATCCAAATTCTTCTCTCTCAGCACTGATTATAAGCATAATTGCTATAACTTGTAACTTGAACTCTAAGAGCATAATTGTATACAGAACGGACTTACCTGACGCCTTGCAGGTCCGCTGGTCTGCCTCCAGGGTGTAACCATCTCCGCAGTGGCAGCGGAAAGAGCCTCTTTCATTAAAACAATGCTGGCTACAAAGTCCAGGAGGATGACACTCATCTATGTCTTCACATGTCTTAGAGTCATTGCTCAGCTGCAATCCAACAGGACAAGTACATTGAGCCCCAAATGGGCCTTGGATACATCCATGAGTGCATCCTGCATTGTTGTCAGAACAGCTCTCCTGATCTGGGTAAGAGAAGATTAAATTAGACACATATACATAGCATAAGGGACTTTTCATAACATAATGTTATATCAAGGACTGACATGATTTACTCAGTTCATTCAAATGATAATTATATTATTTATAAAACAGTAAAATTATACAGTGTTGCATTTTTATTTGAACAAACGTTAGCTTTGGGTTCTATTCATAAAGAATTAATACAAATCATAACTAATAAAATAAATGATTAAGTGTTGTTTCCTACCTGGCAAAGGCTCATCTGGTGAGAAAGGAAAATCACAGATTGTTTTTAGATTATACAATTCAAATCACACATGCATGATTTCCAAACAAAAATACATGTGACAAACAACATTGAACAAAGTTTTTGTAAAATAAAGACATTGTTTTTTAATAAATCAATCAATGTGATCATGTCATGTGAAATTGGATTCAATCAATCAATTACTATTTTGGACAACAAAAAAAACAAAATGTGACTTACTGCAGAGTGGAGACTCATCAGCCCCATTGGGACAGTCAGGAGTGTTGTCACACACCCTTGTGAGGTTTACACACACACTGTGGCCAGGGCATTGCCACTGCCAACTCGGACATCTAAAAGGTGGCGTGGGACAGTCCCGTTCATCACTCATGTCTCTGCAGTCATTGTCCCCATCACAGATCCAGCTGCGTAACACACAGTTTCCATTGTCGCAGCGGAAGAGTGTAGAGGGACAGGTGCGGGGGGGACAGGCGTGGTGCTCGTCACTACCATCCTCACAGTCAGGGTGACCGTCACACTCCCACGTCGATGGGACACAGCTACCATCAGACTGGCACTGAAACTCACTCTCATGGTGGCACATCCCAGGGGGCCTTGTAGCTGGGGACAAAAGACAGCACAAATACATATATGTCTACAAAACATTAAAATCTGTATACATGCAATATTTGAAATACTCACGACAGCCTCGCTCATCTGAGCGATCATTGCAGTCATTGACTCCATCACATCTGTAGTACGAGTTGACACACTGGTGGCCATTGGCACATTTGAACTCATTCACAGTGCAGTTGTAGACTGTAAAAGGCAGCCATGTTAGTGATTAGATTGTGTTTGTAGTTATGAATGTGTATGTATGCCGACTTCTTGTGCAATATGAGTAATGAGATCAATAAACTAATAGGCTTAGTCAGTCACTTGACCTGTTTAACTTTTCCATTGTTTTTTACAGCCAAAACAGAATTGTATTTAACACTGAGAACTCAACAATTTTCTATAAAAAATGTACACTCACTGTCTAAAACCATCTGTCACAAAGTTACGTTGTGCATAATCTTCTGCAGACCTAATATAACAAGTTATCATTCTGGCAAACTAAGCCTTCTTGCCCACAGAACTGCCACTCACTGGATAGTTTCACTTTTCTTTTGAAACAAGGACTGTGCTGTCGTCCCCGACAG
>JAVQKC010163011.1:0-11683 GCA_036025475.1 Philypnodon macrostomus
CACAAAAACACGGCTCCAGTCACAAATAACATCTAATTACTCACTACAGTATCTCAGGAGAGTCTGACATAGATCTGTTTAGTATTATTGTCTGTATAAACCAACACAGCGTGTCGTGTGTTTCGTGCGAATCATGTGTTTCGCGTCGCCATTTCATGTCTATCTATAATGATTTGTCGCGCGAAAACGCACCTTTACATAGACTTAACGTTGAAATCTGTCGCTGGTTTAGTCTACAATTAGTCCATGTTTGATTTTTTTTTCTACCTGGTTTAGTTCTGGCTTCGTGAATTAAGGCAACATCAGATCAGACTTTGTGGGATAGCACTTTGACCAATAGTATTTGATTTTTAATTTAGTCCCTCCCCTGGCCTCTACAAACTACTTTACGTTATAGAACAGGGTCAGATTTTATGCATTTTATAGTTTTCATTTTCAACATTTTCTTATTAAACCTATGGACTATACCTTTAAATGTTTTGCCCAAGAACTCAACAACCTAACGCAGTGATTGGAGCAGGATTTGAACCACCTGGTTAGCCTATTTCACATAGGCTAATGTAAATGTATGTTCTATAGCACACTAGTCACCTTTAGGCTACAGATTAGTATACAAGACCTGATCTCGTCCTTGTTTGGTCCTAGCTTAGTTCTGCACCTCCAGTTCTTCCATTGCCCAGGCTGCACGGCCTGATGTTACGCCCCTGGAGTCGCGCGCCCTGCCCACGGCCCGGCCTCTGGGCGTGGTTATGTGACGGCTGCTCCCGCCCTCTCCCCCTCTCTCGCCCTGCTCCTGCCAGTGATCCCGACGGAGGAATGTGGGAAAGGCAGTCCGTTCATTAACACCGCTGCACGTTTCTCAAACGTACCTTCTTCTATCTGGATATAAACACAAAAACGACGCACGCCATTTACGCACTCCGTCTCTTCTCTCTGTTAACTGGACGTAGCCTACGCCGTGTATTTCTTCGTGGCCGGGGAGAAAAGTTTGCGAAGGGGGATAGCCCACGCAGCTGGAGTCCGCAGATGGGAATGAGCTTTCGGTGTGCTGCTAAATGCGTGGCTCTTCCAACATGTAAGTCTGATTTTCCTCGGCTTCTTTCCCTACATTCCGATAGTCTAGCAGTGCGATTATACCCCGTTAAAAATCACTCCTGGGTCTGTGGCTTTTCAATGAAAAGCGCCTATATTTAGGTGACAGGAGGCGTATATGAAACTACAGTGAAAGTGTCCAAAGCCACACTGTTTCTGTGTGGAATTAGGTGACTTATTAGGCTTGAAGGATGCATATTCAGCTCAAGTGCTGAGTCAAAGTAAAAACATATTGAGAATACTTTTGTAGAGTACTCCATCAAGTACTTGCACTGCTAAGCTACTAATGCAAATACTTATCATTTCTGCTTGTACTTGGAAGTTATCACAGAGGAAACGCATATGATTCAAATGAATAAAAACGATAGGCTACTGTTGACAAAAATGCAATCCCACCCTTTAGTAAGTACTGTATGCATCAACATAATACGGTTAGTTTATGACAGGGGTGGGTGATATGGTAAAAATATAATATAGGAATTAAAAAAACAACAAAAATGTGATTTTAGTTTTCATTTAATATTTTTTTCTTACATAAAATATTTCTTAGTTCTTACTAATTCACCCTGCCTTAATGTCAAAAGCTACACCATCATAACTATCATGTAATCACACATGCACCATGCTGCTCATCTGAAGCCTATAGTTTTTTTTTATAGTTTTCATGCAACAAGGTCAGTAGTTCTCAAACAGTTCATATCAAGAACCACCAGAGAAAATATTTACCTTTCCAAGTACTATTTTAGAGGCTTTAAGGGTGTAGCCTGTAAGTGTCCTAAAATAAGGGGGTAAAAATGACTCTCTGACCCTGTTTTATGACGTAAAGTTGACCATACAGTCTGTATATTTGAAATAATGACTGACATACTAAACATGAACATTTACACTTAGATTGTGTTTACTGAGTTTAGCTAGCAGGCTACAGTATTTTATTGGTGATAGCGGACTTTATTTTTTTAAGGACATATACATTTTTGCCTATTGGAGCACTGAAAGAAAATGTGTGTCTGCATTCTGTAGAGGCCAGTTGAGGGGCTAGTAAAACTTGAATACTATTGGTCAAAGTGGTAGCCTACAAACTCTGATCTGATGTTGCTGTAGAGGCCAGGGGAGGGACTAAAGTAAAATAATAAATATGGCAGATTTCCTACTTCACATCACAGAACAGTGTCATGCACAGCATTTTTTAATTTTAGGAAACATACCAACTACACTTTTTCAAATCACGTTTTAGTCATGATTTCCCTAATTTAGTCCTGTCCTGTCCTTGTTTTAGTTCTCGTTTTAAGTTTTGATCATCAGATTTAACTAGGAACTAAAGGAAGTATTTCTGCTTAGTTGAACTTGCATCACAATATTGCAAATATGTTGTTCTATTCAACGTGGTTATAAAATGTTTTTCTCACATTGAGCAGTCTTTACTCACTTTTCTTTTTCTCTTTCGCAGGATCCTAGAGACACTCCGAAGGTGAAGTCTTCCATTATTTTTGAGAAGTTATTCTACCATCACTTAACAGATCTATTTGTTACTTCTATATCTGATTTATCAGCCCATCTTTGGACTATTGCTCACCATGTCGTCCAGTCTCACCTGCACGGGCATCGTCTGGTCTCTCCTATCTCTCCTCTGCGCCGCTGCATCTTGCGTTGGCTTCTTCATGCCCTACTGGCTCTTGGGCACCCAGATGGACAAGCCCGTTTCTTTCGGGACTTTCCGCCGATGTTCCTACCCTGTTCGCGATGAGGAGCGGCAGGCCACGGTCATGCTGGAGCAGTGTGGGAGGTACGCTAGCTTCAACGGTATCCCCAGTCTGGAGTGGAGGATTTGCACTGTGGTGACTGGGGTTGGATGTGGTCTTCTTCTGCTGGTGGCCCTCACCGCTATCATGGGCTGCTGTATCTCCGACCTGATCTCACGCACCATCGGGAGGGTGGCGGGAGGTATACAGTTTGTGGGAGGTAAGTGAAAGTCCTAGTATTTTTCGTAAGGCTGTTTTAAAGTTGATCCCAATGTGCTTTAAGCCGTGCTGTTTTTGAGACTTTTGCTTTTATGTTGCACCCTTTGCTGTTTTCAAAGTACAACTTGTGGTTATTTTTGGCTTATTTTAGCATAATGTTGGTTGTAATTGTGGTAAAATAAACCTCCAACAATCAGAAATCATTTGGAATATGGACATCAGCTGACTTTTTTGTGTTTTGAGAGTAAAACTCAAAATCATTTTGGGAAATTCAGCCACACTGAATGACCCAAAAGTAACTGACTGATGGCAGAAAGCATATTAGGATTCAATATTTTAGCTGGAGTTAAGAGTCAGGGCTAATGTCACTGAAAGTAGCTCAAAGTAAAAAGAAATTGGCTGATTTTATTCTCTATGGGACATTCTCCAGTTCACCTATACATCCACATCTTTGGAGAAAAATGGGGATTTTTTTTGGTCATTTCAGCATGATGTGGGTTGCATTTGTGGCTAAATGATACTAGTCACTAGAAATGCTGACCTCAGCCTCAGCTAGGCTTTGTAAAACTAAAATCTATTTTACCATGACTCCTTCAAAACAAGTGCCTCTGAATACTATTATTTTCTGTACTTTGTATTGGTTTGTTCTCAACGATTACGTCCTGTTTCTTATTTGGCCAGACCAACTGAATAATAATGATGTATCAGTTTTATATAGCACTTTTCTCGTCTCAAAGATGCTTTACAATTATGTAGACCACCACCAAACACCAATCACCAATCCGCATTCATTCATAGGCAATGTGAGTTAAGTGTCTAGCCCAGGGACACAATGGCAGTATACACTCTGGCAGGGATTTGAACCGGCTACCCTCTGGTTGCAGGGCAAATGCTTACCCACTGCGCCACTGTCACCCTAAAAAAACCTATTGTGAGTTCTTGTGATTTTATATCTCACCTTTATCACATTTCTGTTTTAATAACATTCATTTGTAATTTGAGTCTAATCTATAGTATTTTAACCATGTTTTCAGGTTCTGGTTCAGTTTGTTTGCCATTTAGTAAAAAAAACACATTGGAAAACAGTTGCAAGAGCTCAATATGCTGTCAATATTCATCAGACAAGACAAAAGCATACATGGACACATAAAACAAGCTAATTTTGAAAACTATAAAGCACAAGCTGTAATAAAATAAACTATCATTTAGGTGTTTAGAATGTAGGGTTTTCCATGTGGCTACGGATTCACAGCACTGTTTAAAGTATGCTTTAGATCAGGAGTGGCCAATTATCTTTTTCCGAGAGCCACATTAGGATGGGGGACTGTTGTGGAGGGTCAATAACTAATAAATAAGGTATTATATTGGCATGCTATGAAGTGTAGTTTGTCAAATGATTGGCGTAGTAGACCAATGAAATATTTAGTTGCCCATTAGAACGATTAATAAGGCAGTACTGAAAAATGAATTCAACTAATCGAATAATAAAATGTTTTTCGACTTGGAGCTCACTGATAAATCCACTAAAGATGCCAATAAGTGTTTTGTATATGTAAAGGAACCAATGTATCTGTGTACGAGAGTGGAGGGATTCACCAGTTCATCCAGTTCACCATAGAATACAGGACACAGTGGTGGGTGTTAAAGGCAGCCCCAGTCATAAAGCAGATGGCCTTCAAGTTACATTTTAAGTAACCAACTAAAATGGGCCTAAATCAAATTACATTACACTATGATAGTTCTAAACCAAGACTAAATCATTGTAAATAAATGTAGTCTAAACCAACTCTTAAGTCAGGCTAAACCAGGTCTAAAAGGTCTAAACCAAATAAGGACTATAGAAATTAGTACCATTAAGAAGTGCCACCAGTGGTCCCTGTACCACAAAGTCGGTGTATAATACAACTGATGCATTAACTCATGCTGGAAGGACTATCTCAACTGAAAACGGCTCATGAAAAACAGATTTGAACGTCTTTTTTTAAATCAGATATCAGTCCAGATTTTATTCAAAGCTCTTGTGTTGTGAAACACTTTTTCTGTTTGTAGTTACAGTTTAAATCATTGCCTAATCCAAGAGGCTGAGAATTCATTCAACTATGAACAGTTTCTCACGCTCATTTAGACTTGGGCCAAAACCCTGTAGGCCGTGTTCAGAGCAGAGTGGTTGTTTCTTGGATATGAAGGAAATTAAAAGTCTCCTGGTGAGATGCTGAGCAGGCTGTTCCCTTAATGACTTTGGATCACTTTACAAATCTGCACTTTGTTACCAGTTCCTGTTGGACTCATTGTATTAAAAAAGAAGGTCCAACAGGCCGGGGTCTTGCACGGTCGGTAGAGCGTACGGTCTCACTCACGGCAGTTTGCCGAAAGTCACTACTCGCTCCTCTCCCTGATTTCCTGTTGTGTTACCAGGATTAACTTGGGGCTAAAACAGGACAAAAACAGGACTAAGTCAGGACAAAAGAAGAACTAAATGAGGCCCAAACAAAGTCTAAATCAGGACTAAACCAGGTCTAAACCAGGACTAAAGCAGGTCTAAATAAGTACCAAATAATAACTAAATGAGGACTAAACAAGGTTTAAATCAGGACTAAACCAGGTCTAAATCAGGACTAAAATGGGACTAAAACGGGTCTAAATAAGGACCAAACAAGGACTAAACCAGGTCTAAATCAGAACTAAATCAGAACTAAACAATGTCAAAACCAGGACTAAACCAGATTTTAACAAGGGCTAAACCAGATGTCAAGACAAAATTAGTGAGAGGCTTGTTAGTTGGCATCATGTAGTAGTAATATAGTAAGTGTGTAAGTGTTAGTTGTGTAGTGTAATTTTTAGTTCATCAATTCAAATATGAAAACGTGTCTTATAATTAGTTTGTCCATTCGTTGCAGGTGAAACTATTAACTGAACTAAAAATATCTAGCTTTTTTTCCCTTTTTTTTACATTTTCAGCTCCCTGTCAAAACACATCTGTCACTATATTTGAGTGTTAGATTTTGATTACTGAATTTGACTTGGTCGCTGTTGTGTTTATGCTCGCTACCATGTTTTGCCGCAATGTGAGGTATGACTTTTCTGATGCAGCTGGGAGTTGTTCTGCCCCACTTTAAGAATCCTCAGCCCTCTCATTTAAGGCGGGGGAGAGAAATACCGTTTTCTCACATTACTGTGGCTTACCGCGCCACCATTTACAATCCCCTCATCATCCTTAAAAGTGATGTGACAGTGAACCATGTTGCAAGCAGATTTGTCAAAGCTAGCAGGTTTTTTCACGGGGGTAAATCTTTCACCAGACCACTGGCACATCCTACTTCTAAAGGGCTTAGCTACTTATCAGTGCACTACAAAAAATGAATGTCTAGATTAGCTCAAATGGTTTGAATTGTGAATATTGATTTGAGCTGGGTTTTTTTCTTTAAAGTGGCACAAAATGTTGTTCTAAAGCGCCACAAAATGTCCGCCAACGCCGCTTTGTGTTATTGGTGGACATTTTAGAGGAACTTGGAAAAATAATTTCCTTTATACAAAAACATAATATTCATATTAGTTCAAATGGCTTGAATTCAGAATATTATTCTGGTTTTCAGCCGTTTATTCTTTCAAGCTGCACAACATATTCTTCTAAAGAGCCACAAAATGTCCACCAACACCGTTCTGTGATGTTGGCAAACTTGGAAAAATAACTAATTTTAAACAAAAACTTAATATCTAGAGTAGTTCAAATGACTTAAATTCAGAAAATTTTTTTCATTTGAGTCATTTATAAGTAGCACAAAATGTCCGGCAACCTGACAGAAAAAATGTGGAGCAAAGTGAAGCAAAAGTGGAGCAAAAAACAACAACAACAATAACAAAGTATATCCACTGGTAATTTAACTTGACGTGAAAAAAATATATTAAAACCAGCCAAAACTAGGCCGAAATGGCCCCATATGTCTGCCACAACTGGCACCAACGGGCACCTTAATCACCCCAAACTATGCCAAACTGCCATCATATTGGTCAGATGTGTTCAGGGCCGGGGGGTAATTAGGTGTTTCAGGTTTGAGCCTACTCGAGCAAAGTATGTGCAAGTTAGAGGCTGTCAAATATACCTGACCCAATTTCAATCCAAAATGGCCGACTTCCTGTTTGTTATAGGGTGGGATCATTATAATATTTTATGTTGGGTACACTGTGGAGAATCACTGTACCAAGTTTCATTGCTCTCTGCCAAAGTAAGTGTGTCCGGCAATTCATTTTTGAGTTTACAGCTAGGATCTGCGGGCGCAGACTGACGTGATTCCATAATATCGTTGTTTCACTGATATAAATATATAGACAATAATATCATATTTAATCAAATATCACTTCAAGCTGTTTAAGGTAACTAGAGAGTGTTGTTTTCAAAAAGAAAATCTGATGAATGGATGACTTGGTTTTATATTTTTTGATTTGGGGGCTGCAGACAATTTTTGGATACTGAAGGGGGCCACGACACTCTTGACTTTGGTAATGGCTGCTCGATTATATATATATTATTTTACAGCTCGAAGTCGTTTTTGTGTCCCCTAACCTTGCAGTGATTCCCAGTAACAGAATCATGAATCATTAAAGCTGTAGTCTGGAGGTTTCCTAAAATAAAATATAAAAAAAGCTTTAAAAATGCCTAAAGATTTTGGGCGAAAGAAAGTTTGAATGTTTGAATCACACAAACCAGGAAGTACAAGCAGCCTGAAGTTTTGTTATTTCAATAAACTGTGAGTCACATTATTCCTGATAGATTTTAATTCTTGATATTGACCATTCAGAGCGCTCCTGTCCTGTGGAAGCATGTGATTGGTTAAAAATAAAAGTGACCCTGGCTCTAAAACAAAAACCCTTATAATACAGCCCACAGACGGTCTCATTTTTTCTCAGATGACTTCTGGCATGCTGTACGATTGACTGATTAATTGTTTTTACTAAAATACAAAGAAGAATATCAGGTACTTCAGCTTTAATATTCAATTCAATTTTATTTGTATAGCCTTATATCACAACACAGTTGCCTCAGAGGGCTTCACAAAAAGAGATATATGTAAACAATAAACAGGGTCATTGCAAACAGTAACATGTTAATAGACAAACCATTCGACTCTATAATTATTTTACTTTAGCCCCGGGTTACTGCTCTGACCAATAGCAGTTGTGAGCATCCAATACATCTAATACTAACAAAAGACAGACTCTACATTTGACACTGAAGCTAATTAGTTGACACAGAGCGACTAAGACTGGTGCTCTTAGTTGGCTTGTCCCAGCTTTCGTGAAATGTGTGGAACTTTTTCTCCAATCACAAATACAGCCAACAGCTCTACTACTACTAATATACAGTAATCCTTGGTCACTATAGTTCTCTTACCTGCAGATTAATTTCTTTTGCTCATAAAAACTGTATGCTAGCATTCACCATGAAGTCTTTTGGTAATGAGGTGCTATAAATTGTAAAGCACACATTTTCTGCTTGGCATCCAAAGTGTATCGACTGCATCTGCTGAAGGGCACCACTTGTGAAAGCATTCAATTTGAAAACATGATTAAACCAGTTCAGTGAAGCAAAGGTCGGTGATATGAGACTGACTTCAATGTAATTTGTACCTACTGTTAACAGTAATGAAGGCTGTGATAAGATATGAAAGGTCCTATATTCTGCAAAATAGACTTTTCTGAGCTTTTAACCATGTTCTAATGTTGTTTCTACCTCAAACACATACATTCATTTTATGTTTGAGTAATTCCTTATGTTGAGCTATAGTCCTCTTCAAGAGCTGAAAATGGATTCACCATGGGATTCATGAAATTAGTCATGTAACAAAAAGGGGCAAACCATGAAGTGCTCCTGCACTGTCAACTCACCCAGAGAATCCTTGATGCCACCACAATTTAAAACCATATCTGATTGGAGAAGATGTGTGTTTAGCTGTGAGGGTGTCAAGGCTTTGTTTATATCCCAGAAGAAGGAAACAAATAGGGTTTTTTAGAAACCCCCAAAAAATGGCACGAAGGATTTGGTCCCGTCTTGAAGCAGGGACAGGTGAGACGTGTGTCTAATCAGACCGTTTGCTCCTCATAACAGCTTGTA
This sequence comes from Philypnodon macrostomus, assembly GCA_036025475.1. NCBI lineage: Eukaryota > Metazoa > Chordata > Actinopteri > Gobiiformes > Eleotridae > Philypnodon > Philypnodon macrostomus. The sequence goes on from JAVQKC010163011.1 coordinate 9,160, forward strand.
TTAGAGAAAAATTGTGCGTTTGATGTTGCAAAATGTAAAATGGTAACCTAAATGTATTTAAAATAGACTGTGAAATGCATGCAGTTTGGATTGTGAAAACACTATTCAACTGAAACTGCAGTTTGGAAAAAATCAAAAAAAGACATTGACAAAGGTGGCAGTGTCCTTGATCGAAAGAAAGCCTTTGATACAGTCAGTCCCCATGTTTTTCTCAATAAGTTTACCTTACACTGGATAAACTCATACCTGGTGCAAAGAAGGCAATATATTAGAGTACAAAACTCACATTAACCACAAGTGAAAACCACCGAGGCCTGCCACAAGGCTCGGCTTTGGCACTCTGGTACTTTTGTACTCTTCAGCCTCTACATAAACAATCTCCCAGGTAGTTTCCCATCCAATGTACAGTGCCAGGTGTACGCTGATGACGTTATATGTTCATGCAAAAAACTGTTTGCATGTATTTTTCCAAAAAGACTGCTGCCAACCTGCTGTGATATTATGTGGAACAAAAATCAACACAGTTTAAATATTTAGGCATTATTATGGATTCAAAGCTTAGCTTTAAACAGCAAGTCAAGAAGGTTGTGAACAAAATGAAATTCAACCGGTCTAATTTAAACACATCAGAGATCTCAGAATCAGCTCAACTGTACTTTAATGCAATGATTGTTTCACATATGACATATTGTATGACAGGCTGGACACTAGCATGTAAGACCATCTTAATATTTGTTGAAACAACAAACAAATAACATACAAACAAACAACAAACAAACAAGCTCACAAACAAAAACACATCACCACTGCAGGATTCTGAAAAAACATGATATTTTAAGCTGGGATAATATGATCAAATACACAGACTCTGTACTTGTAGTTAAAGTCGACGGACGAGCTCCTTCTCCCTTAAAGGAATTTATTTTACAAAATCACAAACAGATCCACCAGAGCAAGCTCCAGAGGTGACTCTATAACTCCATCTATAAAGGTGCTTTTGAACAGGCTGTGTTTTCATATCAGAAATATCTTACCTACAACCACACAGGACCTGCCTACCCTCAGCTCTTTTACTAAACAACTGAAGTCATGGTTACTGGACAATTAAAACAGTTCACGCAATCTGACATAATCTCTTGTATTTTTAGTGGTAGTACTGTATGTATGCACCTGCATTGTGTGAGAGTGTGTGTATATGTATGCAGTAATGTTTTTGCTATTTTAATGTGTATTGAGTGTTGTATTTGTTTAGTGAGAATATTTGTGGGGTTTGAGCCGGCCAAAGGACGGAGGATGGAAAATAGCCTTGGCTATAATCCTGCATATTGACATGTATATGTTCCTGCATATTGACATGTATATGTTCCTGCATATTGACATGTACACTGTCCTTTTAATTAAATAAATACAAATACAAAAATAATAGGACCTTTAACTAAACCATGTTGGTGTTTAGAATTGGGTCTGAAGTGAATAACATAATGTAAATACCTTTTCAAATTGACTGATTGTCAAAAACATAGGCTACCGGTTAATGAATGAGTTGGCATCTGTAAGAAACAACAATGTTTTCCAAACATGATGAGGTTATTGTATTACAGTTGACTCAATTATATCCAGCAAAAGGTATATCATGCCAGTTAGACAAGTGGGGCTGCTGGGGATTATGCCTGGTTTCTATCGCCCTCAAGTGGTCAGAATAAATATTGACGAGATCCTGTATAGTGCTCGTCAATATCTTATTGCTCTGAACCTCACAAACGTTTACCCAAGTGCATACATACATAGTTCAAAAGTTTAAAGTAGACCATGTTGATCAATGTTATTACATGGCTATCAAACCTGGATAAATGCTCTTTGACTTGGACAGTAGCTCAATTTAGCAAATACAGAAACTTCACAATGTTAATGCAGGTGACACGTGTTCTGTTAATCCAGGTATCTGTACAAATTGCCTGATGAAATCCAGATCTTCAGGTAGCTTGCAGCTCATTTACAAATTATTATTCTGATAATTAAATGGCATTGGGGCAATTAAGAGCAGCTGATTACCCTGACATTAAACACCATGATAAGGGCATAAATGTAAGTCTTCCCACCTTCAGAGGTACTTCAAAATAATGTTACTCAAGTAAAAGTAAAAAGTACTCATTCACATAATTACTGAAGTAAGAGTAGAAAAGTACTGGTAAAAAAACTACTCAAGTCCTGAGTAACTGTTTGAGCATAATGTCAGATTATCTGTTTCATTTTGTGGTAATCTGGCAAAAAATAAAAAGATACTAAACAGATTTTGATATTTTCAAAAGATAAACTAAAAACGTAAATAAAATTTTCAAAAATGAAGGCACAAGGAACAGAATTTCCATCATCACATTTGTCACATAAAGCTGTTCTTACATGACACACAGAGGTGGTAAAAGTACTAGATTTCCAAGATTTTACTCAAGTAAGAGTACAGTTACTTCAAAATAGTATTACTCAAGTAAAAGTCAAAAGTATTGTGCAGTAAAGCTACTCTATG
>JAVQKC010163028.1:0-10698 GCA_036025475.1 Philypnodon macrostomus
TTGTATTGTTCTGGACGTATCTCATGTTCAGTGGTGCCCCACATAAGTCTTAGACTTAATTTCTTATACGATCAAGTTAATAAACATACACATAACATCACGTGTTTGCACGCTACAAAGGGCATAGGCTTAAAAACATTCATGTGTGTGGCTAAAGCACCAATTAATCTGGGTTTATATTTCCCACAATCCAGGCATTTTTAAAGGATGGGATTTAGCTTTTTTCCAGGCCAATCTTTTGTTCCCATGTTATATCAACAGTAACAAAGTGTAAACAACCAGATTGTGACTAAACCTGTAGAGTCTGGACATAGTTTTACTGTAGTTTGACCGCTTATGTGGAGTCTAGTCTCTTGCTAGCATCTGTCATGTTAGCCACAGCGCTGCTAGCCTGAGATTCTCTACAACACACGTGTCACCTCCGTCACCGCAGAATACAACTAAATGACAATCACTAGTTGCACTTTTCATCACAGTGTTTCACACTCAACTTCCCCACTGCAGTGAGACAACAGCCTGGGGACACACACGGACACACACGGACACACACTGACACACACGGACACACACGGACACACACGGACACACACGGACACACACACACGATATATATAAGGTATGAGCGCAAATGAGGGAGTGTGTATTAAGCAGAGTGGAAACAGGTGACAAACGTGTTGGTATCATGCACAGATCTACCAGTCTTCTCTGTTTTAACAGTCTTCTCTGTTCTACCAGTCTTCTCTGTTCTACCAGTCTTCTCTGGTCTAGCAGTCTTCTCTGTTCTACCAGTCTTCTCTGGTCTACCAGTCTTCTCTGTTCTATCAGTCTTCTCTGGTCTATCAGTCTTCTCTGGTCTGCCAGTCTTCTCTGGTGTGCCAGTCTTCTCTGGTGTGCCAGTCTTCTCTGGTCTACCAGTCTTCTCTGTTCTATCAGTCTTCTCTGGTGTGCCAGTCTTCTCTGGTCCTTCATAAAGTAGTTTAATGTTAGCCTTGAGCTAAAGCTAAAGCTGTTGTTTATCGCACTAGTGTGAGCCTCTTCCTCTGAGGGTTGCCATGCTCATTTTACTCCTAGTACTATAAAATCCCTGTGTTCAGCTATTTACGCACCAGACAAGCACAATACTACATTTTAATGAAGTTATATTACATATCTATAGATTTAGATATTGATATATAGAAAATATATAAGCATTTAGCCCAGACTATAAGATGTTATGCAAAAAAAGATAAATGGACTATAAATGGTCTATTAATAAATCGGATCGCAGACCAAAAAAACCTGATCGAGACATCCCAACTTTTTATCATAAGATGTACACATTACTGATATTTGACATAAAGTGAAGATGTGTTTTGAATTTTGAAGTGATGAGGAATAGTACAACTACCCAAAATAAAAAGGAATGTAAAATTAACTTTGTGTCGGCCCTAAGCCCGCTATATGCCAAACTGTAGAGGAGTGCAACAGCTGTCCTAGATACAGTTGGAGTTATCATGACTTTCTGCTGGGGTCTGATTGATTGTGCCAGAAAGGGATCCCCACACCAAGTGTTTAAATACATTTGCCTTGAACAACGGTGGGTATCGTAAAAACAATCCTGTTCAGCAATGGTCACAAAAGAAAAGGTTATTTTGAACTAAACAACAGATGTCATTCAAAGAGTCCTTTTTGAGTAAACATTAACTGAAGCTTTGTCAGAGAGACCCAGAAGCCGACTGGTCACCAACAAAACACAAGGAGGGGTCATAACCTTATTTTATTCACAGTAGGGAACAGTTACCAGCAACAACATAAAAAAAAAAAAAAAAGTCAAATTTAACTTGAAATTACAGCTTGAAGCAAAACATGCTTTTGGCACAATGGGGAAAAAAATCTAATATTAATCAAATAGGGCAGCAAATCCAATTTTCATTTGATATTTTCCAACAATAACACAAAAAACATGATTAATAGGAAAACAAAGTGGCTTAACGATTAAAATTACTGTATAAAATACACACGCTAGTGATTACTACCTACATATAAAAGCTATTGAAATGACATCTTAACCTTAATGGCTCCAGCATATATAGTGACAAAGGGCAGAACATATTCACGCACAGGCAATGTGGGTGAAATGTCTTGCTCAAGGATACAACCACAGTATGAACAAGGTGGAGAAATTATTTCCAAAAGGGGAACCTGCTCCACCTTCTGAGCTAGAGCTGCTCTTGGAATATAATTTATGCTTATCAAAGTAAATTAATCCCGTGACCTTTTTACCAATGCCGTTTCCAAACGCCGTTTCCAAACAACGGCGTGTCCTTACTGGGCTCCTGTAGATTATCATCAATGCTATAACCTCCAAATGCATGTTCACCATATGCCATTTCATCCTCGTCCATGCAGCTGACCTTTGCATGAAGTCTCAGCAAAGTGGAAGATAAACATTATTTCCCATCAGAGAAACATAGGGCAGGTTCTACTCACTGTGTTTGACATTTGTTTTAGTTTTTTGTGTGTGTGTGTTTCAGTAAAGATCTCTCCAAGCATAATAGGCATGACTAATTTTAGAATAATTATACTATTTATTAATGGATTTGATTTATATATATATATATAAAAAAACAATGTCTCAAGGCTTTCTCAACGCACTGTTCTCTGTTACGGCTCTCAGGAAACTCACATCGCCGCATTATCATTAAGAGGAAACAGGAAGTGCAGCCGGGTGACTGTCGGTGTGTGCCTGCCCCACACACACACTGCTCCGAGCCGATCGAAGTTGTGCTTGAGTCAGCGAGGGACAGAGACTGAGTTTAGAGCCCTTCTCACGCTGATAGAGAAGACAGAGACAGGCTACAGCTGATCAGACCAGTCCGCCTGTTTGGTGTTTAGTCATCGATAGCGTTCAAATTTACAAATTGTATTTTCATTGTTCTATCGCCTTAATATTCTCACCACCTCCATTTTAGCTCCTTGGAATTTTTACAGTCCATTGTGCTATCCAACATACATTAATTAAGACATCTAATTCTACAGATAAGACACAACTTGGGAAAGAATATGGTTATATCCCATCTCTGTTCGAGGGCAATATTTCAAATGGTGTATAATTAATAGTCTATCTCATAATGATGTGTCTTGGTTTTGCAAAAGGCTGCTGCTTCAGGTGTAGTAACGGTGGAAATGAGTTTTCATATTGATGTTATCATATTGAACAGAATCTCTGTCTGCATAGAGGAAGGAGAGAAATTATCAATAGCAAAAAGTGAAATTCCATTTGTCCCATGCATTCTGGGGCGAACTGTCAGTTACCGTGGAAACCAGGTGTGAATGTGTGTGCTCGGTGAATAAGCTGGACTGGGGTATATCCAAATTACATTCTGTCCATTACATTGGTGCCTGATAGGTTTTCACACTGGTTCAGCCTGACCTCGTTCCAAAAGGAGAACACTGGTAAATTGTTTAGCAAAGTTTAGTTCCATTTTTGAGCCGTCACCGTCTATAAGTTACAAGATGTGGATGAGAAAAATCTGCAGGATAAATATATTTAGGATATTTCTCTTGAAATGTTATTTCAAACCTTATCATCTTAGATAGACTTCATTTATTCATCATTGTATACTTATTGGTGATTCCAGCAACTATGGGCTTTAGGCAGGGTATGCACTGGACATCGCAGGACAGATAATAGGCAGGGTATGCACTGGACATCGCAGGACAGATAAACTTACAATCTCACTATGCATGGTCAATACCACAACGCGCTTACTCCACTCATATTGTGTCTTGGGCAGCCCAAGGATTGAACCAGCAACCTCATTGTTGAAAGATGGTCAAACAGTTTGAAAAACAAATCGATACAGTGGGAACCATGGGAACGGTCACAATAATGACCACATTATAATATTCACGACAATGAAGAGGAGCTGCTGAATTGCCTTCTACTCATCAAATACGGCTGCAAAACCACACTTAATGATTTATAATGTACATAATAAAGACCCGGACCTAAATAGGCCAACAATGTGGTCCAGTGATCCAAATTAGTCCATTAAATACTAGTAGTGGGACTCGATTACAAATTTTAATCTAATTAATTAGAGGCTTTGTAATTAATTAATTGCAATGGACTGAGGCGTGCTCGGACTGACTGAATCGCCGTGGAGAAAGATAGAGAGGCGTGCTCTTTGCCATGCGGGAGGCACGTGGTTCCCGAGTGTCAGAAATTAGGAAACTGTGGTCCCGTGTCAAAAGAGAAGTTCGATTAATCGTGATTAATTTATTTGACGTGTTAATTGGACTGTGATTAATTCAACTAATTCACTAAAGACCCAGCCCTAGTAAATACACAAATAAGCACCCATTAGCTGCATATTACATGCTAATCTAATGGGGGGGGGGGGTTGTTTTCAGAGACCATGCCCCCAAATCTGACATTCTGCTGACTGTATGAGTTTCAGTGTTAGTATGATGTAGCTAGTAGAAAGGGTCTAAGAGATAAGTCAAAATCAACTAACAATGTGCCCAGACTGTGTGTGTGCATACGGCAAGTTTGATTAATGGTTCGATTACAGCATATGTTGGAACCTCTACTACACCTATACTATACTACACTAATACAACATGGCTTCATTAGACATGGCTCCATTAGACACTGCAAAACATTAATGTTCATTCTAAAAAATATATACGTTTTTAAGTCTCTTCCCTCTGAGGATTCAATGAGTTAACATGTGGCTGGCCTGGTATTTTTTTTCTCCACTAGAGCCAGAAAAATAGATCTGAATTTCATGAGCTCATAAATATGATAAATTATCCTTCATTAACATTTCTGTGCACATACGTGGCTTAAAAACAACTTTGCTTTTGGGAATGGCCAATGCAGACTTTACCACTGTGAGGAATATAATAGTGACCATTTTAAAACTATGAAAAAGTTATGACAATAAACAATTGACAAACTATTTATGTAATGTTTTTTTCATTCTTTTAGGTGATTACCTAATTAATTAAACAGCTTTTTAACACAATATGGTGGGGGGCAGTTTTCCAAATTTATGCTTGGCCTTCTACCTATTTCATACTGAAGCATTAGTAGTCGGGAGATTTCCAAAACCATTTCAGCTTCAGCAACAGTAGTTGAGTTTTATTTATGTCTCTCCCGTGGCCTCTACAGCAACATCAAATCAGATTATGTGTGGGCTGGCACACCAATCAGAAACTCAACTACTATTGGTCAAAGTGATAACCAACACACTCTAATTTGATGAGTCTGTAGAGGAGGGATGAAAGTGAAATTATCATTATTTGACCTAATAAACATTTTCTCATTTTACAACCTCCAGACTAGAGCTTTAATCACTATTATGTCCTAAAAATGTCCCCCATATACTTGCACAATCATTTCAGTAACCAGCTAACCTCATGTCATGCAGTCTCACTGGTAATGGAAACCATCTCCACTAACCTGTAGCGGGTGATGGAGATGTCAGAACATCATTTAATCAACGCCTATAAAACTCCTTTGACCGTCAGCAAATGGAACAGCCAGATAAAATGAAGATCACCCAAGAGCTGTCCTTCCCTTGACCGCAACTTCATATTAGATCTGAAAGCATCAAGACGGGAGCATAGCCATCGGTCGAAAAAGGTCAGCCATTCTCGCCCAGACAAAAGAAAGGTGTCCCACGGTGTTATTGTAGCCGTGACATGGGACGGGTCACATGTGGATACACCAAGAATAGCCTCTTCAATCACCTTGGAGAATACTGCCCCTAACTGCCTTCAACAGAGGCTTGGTAAAAGGTCAGAAGGAAGGGTCTATGAGCGGGGAACAATGGGGTACTTACAGCAAGGGTAATTGAGCAGCACGATGTCGTCCAAAGCGATGTAGCCCTGCCGCTCCTCAGACACGGTGGCCTCAAAGACGACCTGAGGAAAAGACAGAGAACAAATAGATGGAATAACTGGGCACATCTCAAGAGGGCAGAAAGCAGATTGGACAAAGGAAATTAGTATTGCACATTCAAATGCTTTAATTAAAGGCAGTTCTGTCACACTTCTACAGCTATTGAGTTTACATTTCAAGATAACTCAAAAGACAATCAGGATAATAATTCTCAATGGAAATGTCTTCTTTTGTTTGGTTATTGGTTGTGGGTGGTATCATGGGTCTTGACAATGGGCAGTGAGTTGCAGGCCTGACATGGTGGGTTAGGTATCTTGCCAACAGCAGTATGGACCAAGTATTGAACCACCAGCCTTTACGTTTTTGGGCTACCTACCAAATATTAAGGTCAGTGGAACTTTAAAAGGTACCATCCACACCAGGAGTGTTCCAAAATAATTGATACATTTTTGCTAATGGTTGACTCACTTAATCATATCAATACAGAATTACAAACAGCACCCCAAAATCCATTTACCCTGCAACCAGAGGGTTGTCGGTTCGAGTCGCCACCCGAGCACATACTATTGTTGTGTCCCTGGGCAAGAATTGCCAATGTATGAATATGGTTGTACGCTTCCATCACCAGTGTGTGATTGTGGTGTGAATGAATAGTGGACTCAAAATGTCACACTTTGAGAAAGCTGTGTGGAGTTGAAAAGCTCAATATAAATCTAATCCATTATTATTAAGGGAAATTCATCTATTGGTTTTCAATGATCAACTCATGTAAACTACATGGAATATTTACTTGATAATGAAAGTGAGACTGAATGATTGTCTAAGTGGCCAGAATCCAGGATGTACTGCCTATAGTTGCAGGGAATCTAATCTCCAGTCCTGATTGACAATGCACTAAAATGTTCCAAAACAGATTACTGGGTGTAACTTTGGAGTCTGATTTGAAGCCACTTAGTGCTCAGTTTTTTTTTTTTTTTTATGTTATTTGGCCTGTGTTAATGTATGGGTCAAATTTAACAGCTTTTTTACACAATATGATGGTGGATAGTTGCCACATTTCCACATGGCTTTCTATCTGTTTGATACCGAAGCATTAAAGCTGTAGATTTCCTAAACTAAAAATGGTAAAACCACTTTTAAGGCGAACTAAATCTTTATGAGTAAGGATAATAAAACATTTTCAGACAAGTGCACTTGATAATTCAGCCCTGGCACTTAAATGACTGACACTCAAAACCATGCCAGGCTCTGCTATCATCTCAAACGCCAAGCATACTATCAGAAACGGCTTGTTCTTTAATCTGATCAAGGTTTTTGCAAAATCAAACCATAAAAGCATCTGAAGAGCTCCAGTCTGTGGTTCACCACTGTCACTATTGTCAATTGAACCGTGGGAGTTCTTAAACACAGTCTAAATACTCACTCTGTTATCTAAAAATACACTGGGCCACACGCAGAGACCTAAAGTGAATCTGGAGATCTCCCATAGAGACACAGAGACAGTCAGGGTTGGTGAGGGATAATTACAGTCAGGAGAGCTCAAGTCACTGCCTCTACAAGAAAATCATTATGAAGTAAAGAGTGCAGTAGTGCGATCACTGTACAGGAAATGTGTCATAGTATGAAGAGCAGGGTCAACCATGTTTCGGTTTTTGCAGGGCAAGGAGTTGATAACACGACTTAAATATGATATGGTATCGGCCTATAGAGATGGCCGATATTGTGCAAAAAGCTTCTAATATTTAGAAACTGCCAGAGAAAGGAAAAGCCAATTTGAAAAGTCTCACTTTATAACTTTTACTCCATGTTGTCCAGTAATCCTATTTATGGATTGGTAAGTATTAGTGGTGGCACTCAATTAAAATCAAATTAATTAGAGGTTTTCTAATTAATGAATCGCATGATTAATCACATTGTGATTAAATAGAAAACTTGGACACATAGTGCTGGGTATACCAGCTTGCTTGTACCAGGACTTGCTCTTATCCCAGCATTGATTGGGGCCGTTTATAATGCGTTAACCTGTCCTTCCACGGGCCAGTGCTGCTGGTCTTCATCATACTGTCCACTAAAGCTTTTCCTGCACTCATGCATCAAAGCCCAAAGCACACCACGGGGGGCCGCATGGCATCTGGGCATTTGAAAGAGTTGTGACGGCCATGGTTTCATTGCCACGCTACTTCTTCTTGTTCCCCTCCGTGTTTGCTCATTCTCACAAAGAGAGCAGCCCCTAGAGCAGCCGCACACGTGTTTTGAAGTGCGTGGCAGGTTCGAAAGGAAGCACGCTCCTAAACTGTGAGTGAGTCTTGCCCACCCCACACTGAGGACTGGACTGAGGTATGCTCGGCCTGACTGTGAGACTCCGTGGAGAGATCGAGCTAGAGAGGCGTGCTCACAGCCATCAGTAGTTCCCGTGTGCCAGAAATGAGGAAACTGAGAATGGTCCCGCATCAAAAGAGAAGTGTGATAAATTACAATTAATTTTTTTGATGCGTTAATTGTTGTGTAATTAATTAATCTAGATTAACGCAATAAGGTTCCAGCCCTAGTAAATGTATATAAAACAGTTATTGCCATGATGATTTCTTGGGTACCATAGTCTACCAAAACATTGATCAATCTGGTAATTGAAATATGTATTGGTCTAGAATTTTCATATCAGTGCATCCACAAATCATACAGCTGAAATTGTGGAACGTTTATAGCCAATTAAAAAAGGTTTAATCTGCACTGGACAAGAGAGCTTTCTTTTCCACTGAAGTCAAGTGCCAACCCGAGAAACTACCATTTTTTTTATAGTGGAAAATTAGGCCCCATGTGAGGTTTGATGAATTGGTGATTAGTCCACAGTGGTTGCAAGAACAGTAGGCATAGTATTACCTTGAATATTAACAATCATCTCATTCTTTTTTAAATGCACTTTTGTGTTAGAGAAAGGCATCCAAGTTCTCAATTCTGGTCATGAGCTGTGAACAATGCCTAAAAGAACAAGATTTTGCATACAAGGAGAAAAAATTGTTTTGATGAGGTAAAATGTTGGTGAACCAAACAAACATTCATTACATATTTTATCTTTTTTGGATCGTTCTTTTGACACTCTTTTCTCCCATTAGAGTAGCAGTTTTCTGAAAATACTCAAATATGGCCCCAACAATCACAACACTTAACACAAAAAATATCACCTAGCTTTCCTGCTTGCTTCGTTCAGTTTGCATGACTAAACGATTCATTTGCTGTCTGACTGGCTAACTAGCTGTTAACTAGCACTCAAATAGGTGTATCTAATAGTGACAAATGAAGTGTATAATTGAATGTTATAGTGCTGATGACAAGCATAAGTCATCATCTTTTCTTAACACTTGAATTCACACAGAAGTTGTATTCAAACTACACTAGATTTGGATTTTCTTATGTCTCCCTCGACCCCAATCAAACCCCTTTGAGATAACTTAGCTTTACTAGTTAAAATGGCAGCCATAAAAACCTACAGTAGAGACTCCAATGATGGCGATACATCAAGCTTTAAGTGCCAAGGGCCAATCAATACAACAAAAATCCTTGCCAGATGGATACAGACCGGAGCTTTCTTTGCACTAATTTATTTGTTTTTCTCATTCCTTACTGGCCATTAGAGACGTCTGACCGATTAACTCTTCAATTCATCACGCCTCAACACACCTCCCAACATTGATTTACTCTCCGTTTCGAGCTCCTGTTAGCTCCTCCGCACCTAACCTTTCCTATAGAAGAGAGGGCTCCAGAATGATGCCAGAGTAACCTTCCAACATAATCTATGCAAAGATTGAAGTTTTAAAAGACAGCTTTACAAAAGAGGGGACTGAATCAAAGTGTAATGTTTTAATGTTTAATGTTAAGCATCTACTAAATGCATTTGAGTGTAGTGTGTCCTTGCCATGCTATTGGACACCAGTGGCTCAGTGTCAGACATTGTTGTATTGAGCTCCAACCTGTGCATGTCATTGTGTCTTTGGGCAATACACGTAGACCCACATTGTCTATGTATGATTGTGGTTGTGTGATGGATGTGGTGGTCAGAGAATCAGTAGCATAGGATGGATGCCATATCTCCGTCACACAGTGCACCAGAAGTAGTTTACCAGCACAATGAGAGAATGAATAATGTAAAGTGTTTGTTTGTCCAGAGAAATACGATAAAAAATGTATGCAATATTGGACTAAACATTAACTTATTATTCTTTCCTTACAGCTTTTTCCTTCTTGGAAGACCACAGCAGATCATCTTGCATTTTAGCATGGAGTGATGCAACTATGTCAGTTTATCAGGGCTTGGGTTTGACACAAAATGTGCACCAGCTTTTTTGTGCCAGTGGTTGGATTGGATAAAAATGTAATAAATTATCAGTGAGATGTTTGGGTCCTAAGATTAAACTAGGCCTGTGCTGTCGTCCCCGACAGCAAGGTGTATGTCAGTGAAACAGCCCCATACGTCTGCTACAACTGTCACCAACGGGCACCTTAATCAGACATTGTGATTTCTAAGGGTTTTAATATTGCTAACGAGCAATTACGAGGCCTCGCCCCAAAACCATGACAAACATGGGAAGGGTCTATTTTACTTTTTTGATTTGTCTGGATGTTTGTGAAGAATGTTTTTACCAAATTTTGAAAATTACCAAAAACTACATTCTTCTTTCAGTCTATAGGGGGCGCTATAGAGGTAACTGCCATCATATTAGTCAGATGTGTTCAGGGCCGGGGGGTAATTAGGTATTTCAAGTTTGAGCCTAATCGGGCAAAGTATGTGCACGTTAGAGGCTGTCAAATAT
>JAVQKC010163046.1:0-10128 GCA_036025475.1 Philypnodon macrostomus
AGAGAGAGAGGGGTCGAGAGAGAGGGGTCGAGAGAGATTGAGGTCGAGAGAAAGAGAGGTCGAGAGAGAGGGGTCGAGAGAGAGAGAGGTCGAGAGAGAGGGGTCGAGAGAGGGGTTGAGAGAGGGAGGGATCGAGAGAGAGGGAGGGATCCATTTAGGCCCCATTTAGACGTATTAAAAAAATGCCTGAAAATGGCTGTATCCGATGAATGTTTTTACAGATTCACTGAGCTGAGGAAGTTAACGCCTGAAAATATGTAATACCCCTGTTTGTCCAGCGAATGGTGCTGTGCGCAGCTCTAGCACTAGACACGGCACAACACAAACTAGTCAAATTTATCCGGTCACGTCCTGTGTTCAACTTTTACACCTTGTGTGTTTCTGGAGCGGTGCTGATCACATCCAATGAGATAGTATTTACACGCGTGTATCTGATAGTTAGTCAAAATATGATTGTATGCAGCATAAAAACACCCGAGACCCAGACACCTTTAGCCAATAGCTGTTCAGGACGGGGCTGTGACATTCAGAGCGTATGTGTTTTGGGCAGTCCACACGAGAGCGGAGCGGCTGGAAACGGCCCCCGCTGTGAGACCATACTACCTCCCCAGTGTTTTTTGGAAATGATGCGTTTTGGGGGAAAGAAAATGCTGTTGCCGTGGAGATGAAAGCCGTATCAGAAGCTGTCTTAATGAAACGTAAGAAAGTGCCCAGACACCTTTACAACAGTCAGTTATTCTTCACTGTCTATGGCCTTGATGTTCTCTGATCTCCAACAGGTTATTTTATCAGAAGGAACTAATCTGTTCTTGTTCTACATTGACTTTGTCCACAGGGGGCGGGCTCTCCCCTCAGAGTGACTGGTGGTGTTGGGGAGGTGGCAGCAGAAGAGATGGCTGAACGTCTCTCCCACACTGAGCAGCTGGTCTCTCAGTTAAAGGAGATGATCCGCGAGAAGGACACAGCGCTTCGAGCCAAAGACGACCAGCTCAAGGTGAGAACACTGGAGATACCTGGAGGTCATGTGTCAGCTGTAGTACTAGGAAGTCTCCAGAGATGTGATGATTCTCAACACAAAAACACACTCTGTATTCAGTATTGGCTTTGCTTACTGTCTACATGAACAGTATGTAACAAAGAACCCAGATTTTTGTTGATATATTTCTTCCCTCAGGCTGAAAAAGATGCCTCTGAGTCCAAACTGTCAAAGCTGCGTCTGCAAAACAAAGCCAAAGTCACGTCCCTCACGTCACAACTGGAAGAACTGAAGAAACAGAACGGAGGAGTGGACTCTCCTTCTCACAGCAAGAAGGTTAACCACCAAACACACTCATCTTCATCCACTCATCATCATCCACTCATCATCATCCACTCATCATCATCCACTCATCTTCATCCACTCATCTTCATCCACTCATCTTCATCCACTCATCTTCATCCACTCATCTTCATCCACTCATCTTCATTCACTCATCATCATCCACTCATCTAAAATACAGGAAATGTTGACTGTTGTATCAGATGTGTTTGAGGGGAGAACCCACAGACCCCTCAGTTATTAACACTAATACTTTGTACTGCAGAAGCATGTGTGTTTCATCTCAATAAATGCTGAATGTTTTTGAATTTGACCCGTGGACCAGTCATACATTTTTATTTTGACCCTCTGGGGTTAAATCTAACAAGGGCATTTGAATACAATCTATTCGACCCAACTGAACCATTACATATAAGCTTGATCAACCTTCTGAAGCCATGTGTGTGTTTATTCAGTCAATGTTTTGCTGCTGTTCAGGGCGGCTCGGAGAGCGGAGATCACGCTAATCGTGGAAAGATTGTGTTGCTCAAGAAGAAGGTGGAGGAACTGGAGCAGCAGCTGACACAGAGGGACGTGGAGCTATCAGCCAAGGTAAGTACCAGCCCGCTCTGTAAGTGACACCGTACACTCTATAGACCAGATGCTTTGACCAGTTCTCCAATACAATGTAGAAGAAAGAGTTGGAGTCCCAGCGGCTGCGTGGTGAGGAGATGGATGCTATGCTGATTGAGAAGGACAGAAGGTTGGCAGAGAAAGAGGCCTACATCGTCCATCTGCAGACGGCCACAGCAGGAGATCAGCCCGTGCCACAGCCAGTGGTAAATGTATTAACCCATTAGAAGCATCGTTAGTGTACTGTAAGAAATCAACTGAGGCAAAGCACATGTCTGCTCATGTTAAGGGAATGTTTAGAGACAGGCTCGCTGTAGTACAAGTCTGGATGATGGATTGTGTTTTTCAGGAGGAGGAGGGCAGTGGAGCTCTGCAGGACCTTCAGCTGCTGGTCCAGAACTTGACCAAGAAGATCGGAGAGGCAGAAGAACGCTACAGTTTACTACAGGAGCAGACGGAGAGCATCAAAGAGCTGCTGACCTCCGAGAAAGAGCAGTATTCACAGAAGGAAACCATGTACAAGCAGAACGTATGTCTATAATATAACTTAATATAACCACATCAGAAGGCAGTATTAACTGAACTATGTTGAGCAGTGTGATTGGGGATTTTTATTCATTAATGTAAAGGTGTAATCCATAAGTCTCCCAAAGTAAGAAAACGTTCACTCTCTGCCCCTGTTCTATGATGTAAATGTCTGTAGTCTGTAGAGGTCAGGGGGAGGGGCTAAAGTAAAATGATAATTACGACCGATAGAGCTGGGAACCTCACGATTCGACACGATAATATCTCAATATGGTGATAATGCGATACTCGATATATCACGTTTTTAAAGGAATTAATGCAGTATTTAAACTGTATTCCAATTAAATAATTTTTTATGAAATACAGTTCTTCAACATACTTCAAATGTATCTCACAAATAAGTCTTTCTCAAAATAACAAACAGAATGCAAGAACTGCCAGATTTTGTATTTTTGTGAAAAATACTAAATCTTATACATCGATGCAGCAGCCTGCGATACCGATAATATCAATACAATATCCCCCCAAAAATCATGATATATTGATATTATTATATATTACGTACTTTACATCATAGAACTTATTTATTTTATTTTTTTCAAACAAATACAAATCTTAGAAGACTTACGGACCACACCTTTAAGCAGAGTCTATATATTCTTGTCAAATTGTGAATTCTATGATATCTATATATACAATATATTGTACAGCTTTAACCCATGAGGAGCTTTTATTTTAGGATCACTTTGATTTGGTTGCCTTGTGGTTCTGTAGATCCAGACCTTTAAGGACATTATACTCCAGAAGGACAACCAGCTCTCTGAGCTCAACCAAATGCACGAACAAGAGCTCTTCAAACTGGCAGCCAAGTCTGACGCCAGTGCAGATCTAGAGCAGGTATTTCCAGAGTCTCGATCATGTTTTAAGTGGTTTTAAATGATGTAAGTGTAATTAACATGCCCTCTGTTTGTTTGTGAAGCTTTTAAAAGCCCTCAAACAGAAGCTGCATGAAAAGGAGGAGGTGTTGTTGGGCAGAACTCAGGTCATAGATGTTCTCCAGCGAGAGGTGGATGCCAGGGATGAGCAAATAAAGGTTTGCAATGTTTTGTACCCCCGTCAGGCATTACATTATGACCACTGTCAGTCAATGACACACATTATCTCGTCATTATGGCATTTGTTAGTGTGTATCTCAGAGGCTGAAGCTGAAGGATAAAGGATAAACTACTGAAGAAATGAATGAATATTTGTTTCCAGAATAGACAACACATCACAGTTTGTTGATTAAGGATACATTAACTGTTTGCATGTACCCTGGGCATAAAGCAGCAACTAATCCTAACAAAGAAGCCAAAGAATCAAGGTCACGCCAAATATTTTTAAAAACGAATTAAATCAAGTTTATTACACATGTATGAAACTGTAAAGTAAAAGTGGTCTGTGGCTAAATGTAAAAATCATCAGGAAAATTATGACAGATTCTAAAGATGTTAAAGAGATAAAAATGAGAAGTCAATGTGAATAGCAGAACACATTAGATATATTCTCTCTGCTCCTATTTGTGAACGTCATGTAGACACACAAAAAAATACATTTGAAACACAAATAAGAGATATCTGCCTGGACACTGTAGCCATGTCCCTGTAATAACCAAACCCAAAATAGTCACACAAATATAACACAATGAAACCAGTATAAAAGGTGTTTATCTGTGAATTATCTGTGAATGTCGTTGTAGGAGCTTACAGAGCGACTAAAGCGGCTGCAGGTGGAACAGAAGAACCTGGAGTCCAAGATGGAGGCGGAGAAGCACGTGATGAGAGCTCAGATCAGAGACCTGATGGAGAAACATCAGAGCGAGGTCCAGAGACTGACCGAGCAGCATCAAACACAACTGTCCCAAACACAACAGGCCGTGATGATTCAACTGGAGGAGCAGCGGAGAGGACAGGCCCCGGGCACAACCACAGAGGGTCAGAACACTGAGACGGTCTCCGCTCAGAGGATGGCTCAACTAGAAGGTTCATTAATAATCAAATAATATAATAATAATAATGCATTTGTTATTTAGTGGTCCACTTTGATCACTGCTGACTGAAAACATGAACATGTCTCAGAGGCATGTAGTATTGACTTACATTTACTTAAATAACTTCATAAAAGTGTGTGTGTGTGTAGTAGTAGTATGGTATATGTATATGTATGTATATGTATGTTGAAAGTCACCCAGTCCTCCTTCTCCTCCTTGAGGGATGACTTGCCAGTAGCCAGACTTCAATAATATTATTGGCCATCTCTGGTTAGTAAATGAATTTCTTTCTTCTGTGTGCAGCTAAAGTAAAGGAGAAGACTGAGGAGGCCAGCAAATCAGAAGCAAAGTTCCTCAAGATGAAAGCCTGGTCCAAGTCCAGAATCAGACAACTGGAGGATGAGCTGAAGAAGAGCCAGGTGAGTGTCAACAGTAACGTCTTGAAGGTTAAAAGATTATCATTTAGACGAATAATGGTGTTTTCTTGGCTCCAGGCGGGAGCTGCCCCTCCAGACCTGACCGCTCTACGCTCTCATATCACAGCTCTGGAGGAGGAGCGAGAAGAACACCTCTGGAAAGAGGAACAATATGAAGAACTCCGAGCAAAGAACGGTACAGATATGAATATTATTATTATTATTGTATTAAACTTGACAGACCCTGGCATTCAGAGCATATACAAGGATCTGTCGTATCAGTGGTAAAATATAGTGGTTCTTTACATGTGTTCACTGCAACTAAATCAGGACTAAGGTTGGACTAAACCTGGTTTAATGCTGAAAGATGCATTACAAAATAAAGACTAAACGAGGACTACTATATTGTGGACATCCCTACTATTGAGTTTTCTTTTTTACTAACATGAACACTGGCCTTGTTTCAGTAAAAATGAATGCACTGTATCACGATTAGCAGACTGTCATAACCTCATCTCACTCTAACATTTGATCCCATTTCTCCAGAAATGCTCGAGGCTAAGCTGGTGGTGTATGAGGAACAACAGAGGACACTTCAGGCAGACCTGGAGCAATTTACAAAGAGAGCCACTTCACAGGTTAGTCCTTCAGACACTGGAGCCTTCTGCTGTGGCTTACACGGAGCTAACTCTCTGTGTTTGTGTGTGTGTGTTTGTGTGTATGTGTTTGTCTGTTTGTGTATGTGTGTGTTTGTGTGTGTATTTGTGTGTATTTGTGTTTGTGTGTCTTGTGTTTGTGTGTGTGTTTGTGTGTGTGTGTGTGTGTGTTTGTGTGTATGTGTGTTTGTCTGTTTGTGTATGTGTGTGTGTGTTTGTATGTTTGTGTGTGTCTTGTTTGTATGTGTGTGTGTTTGTCTGTTTGTGTGTGTTTGTTTGTGTGTGTGTCTTGTATGTTTGTATGTTTGTGTGTGTCTTGTATGTTTGTGTATTTGCGTGTGTGCGTGTTTTTGTATGTTTGTATGTGTGTGTCTTGTATGTTCGTATATGTGTGTGTTTCTATGTGTATGCACTGACAGGCGAGTGAGTCGGGCAGTGCTGACGACACTCAGAGCCAGGTGCTGGAGTGGCAGGAGATGGTGGCGGAGGCGGTGAGTGCCAGGGACCGAGCCCGAGAGGAGAAGACTACCATGGCCCTACGCATCAGCCATCTGGAGGAGGAGAAGGAGGGTGAGCACAACACTCTACACCGTCCACTTCAAGGCATGTCTCACTATAGTCACATGGGTGCATCGTGGAACGTCATCAGACATGATTCGAGGGGATTCACATACGTCTCTGAGCATGTATTCACCATTTTTATATACGTTTAACTGATCTGCCAGTTCATAATTGTTATATATGCTATAATTGTTACCTGTACATACAGTCTTACTCCACATTTCGCTCAAAGCTCTAATAAGAAGAATATTTGAATAATTCTATTTACATTTAGATATAAATAGTGTGTTTTGATATTGCCATAATGATCATGTTCTATGTATTGTGTACAGCCCAAGCACCTGTTACATATTGAATTCTCTGAAGAGTAATGTTAAAGCTTCATCATTTAGACATTTTGGGGAAGGCCTTTTTGTATTCCAACACGACTGTACCTCCGCACACACAGAAAGCACTACCATTGGAACACGCTAGCTGCACTGGTCATGGTCCCAACACGTTTGTGCCGTTTTTATTTCATACCGTCTTATTCATTCTGGTTTTTTTTTGGTTTTTTTCTGGCATTTCCACACTGTTCTGGTTCTATGGGGAGTGTTGCCGGCCCATATTGTAAACTCCGCCCCCCCCACCCCCAGGCCCTTCCCTCCGGCCCCTGCTTTGGGGGATGGGAGCAGCCTCACAGAACAGTTTCCCATCAGTTTTGTGCATGCAGGCCTCTATCACGAACCCGTGTGCGGGGCCGGTATACTGTACGGACTGCAGTTATCTCGGTGCGTTTCAGTGGAGGAAACTGCTGGCCGTGCAGTAACAGGCCGCACTTAGAGACGGACATTTTGTTTGACCCTCTCCTTCACCCTCTCATATTCTGTTACATTTACTTTTTAATGAACTAATAACAGCGTTGACGAATCTGCTGAATTAACACTAACCTTTGGGGAAACCAGAAAAAGGGAAGTTGGCATCCTGTAAATGTTTTATTTATTATTGTCAATATCATTTATGGCCCAAACAAAACAAATATACCTCCAACAAGCACAGACTGCGTGGTCTGTTGAGGTGCCAACTTCACACTGGCAGAAAACCACTAATACGGGTTCACAGTTAATTTACTGATACATTTACAATTTCAGAAACACTGTAAATAGTACAATTTGTGCTTGGAAGATTTGTTTTTTGTAACAATGCCTCCATGTCAGAAGAAGATTATCAATGGAGGGTTTGGACCATTTCTTTGACAAAAAGAATATATATATATATATTATATAAAAATACAAAAATTCCAAGCACAAATTGCATATTTTTGAGGTCTATGTAATAGCTTGAAAGGCACTGTCATTCTTCCAGTCGAATATATGCTTAATGGGTGATGCAATAAGACTAATAATGCAGTCATTAAACATCAATCTAACTGGTAGAGGTTTAAACTTTATGCAGTAATTTGCAGATAACATACTTCAGTGAAGAGTAAAAATACACTTAAGAACGAGCCTGA
Organism: Philypnodon macrostomus; assembly: GCA_036025475.1. NCBI lineage: Eukaryota > Metazoa > Chordata > Actinopteri > Gobiiformes > Eleotridae > Philypnodon > Philypnodon macrostomus. Next base: position 7,610 of record JAVQKC010163046.1, read on the forward strand.
ATCTTCACATTTACCTGTTATACTGAGCTCTTTCTTCATTTCTCTAACATTAGACATTTTATAAAGTCACTTTTTCCTTATATGTTCTTCCTGTATATTTGCTAGATTCTCCTTCCCCTTGTTGTCTGTAGTCTGCATGCTGTTGTGGTTGATTCTATATTTTTTCTGGCAATTTTATTTTAAAGTTTACCCAGGCACCTTCCATCTCTTGTCTTATACCTATTGACCTATATATCCACCTAAACGCTTGATGAACGGCACCCAGGGGATGTCATGATTGTGCTGCCAGTCAGTGGGTGGTTAACATTATCAAGTGGGCTTCACATTTTGATGCTGTAGGCTCTGGACACGGAACGCTACGTGTCATTATAAATACTAGTCACAAAACATCAGGGACAGAGATGTTGGTGAAATTACACAATGCGCCATCCTCGACTGTCTCTCCTATGCCATAACAGGGAAGTGTGTACACGACACGGCAAATTCGACCAATCTTCTTTATTTTGGCTTTTGAACTAAATGTAGCTTTAGTCAACCATACACTAGTCCTCAACCACTGACCACATGTTGACCATATGACCTCTGCCCTGGCGTCCCTTCCTTTTACCTGATCACTAGCCCCTCCCTCATCACTAGCCCCTCCCTGTCATCACAAAACGGATGGGAACGTCCCCTTAAACCAACCCAGCACCACCCCGCCGCTCTCTGCTAAATTTCTAATGATCCTGTGGAGGTCACTTTTCCCCATCTTCATGTTTGAATGACCTCTGCTTGCTTTGCTAAATATATTAGGTTTGCTTTGCTTGATACTGCTTCTGTGATGTCTGTCTGTTACACATTGGTGCATAGATACTGCCTTGATTCTATCCATCTTTATTATGTACAAAGCCAATTCTAAAATGCTGAGCCTGTCTATATTGAACAGGTCAATAATAAACACTGTAAAACTAAGATATTGACTGTCATCAAAAAATTAAATAATATATGACTTTAATATTGTTTCAAACTTTAGTTTAGTGATGGATTCATTCTTAACTAGACTTGCCCAACCCCTGAGCGATTCTCATGCTTATCCTATCACAGGGGTGTCCAAACTATGGCCCGGGGTCCAAATGCTGTCAGTGTATTCAATGTGTAACAAGATCTCGTTCCAGTTTTGTGTGTGGTTATAATGTAGACTCAGTGAAAAAAGCCAGAACATGCTGGAAAATGGATCCAACCAAAGTGAACGTCGGTGGCTCAAACTACCTCATGTCAGCAAGTGGTCCTGTTTGGCAATGTGGCCCTCGGTTTGGACGCCCCCATCATATTAACAGGAAGGATGTGAAAGTAGCTAACAAAGAAATCTCTAAAACGATCTCCTTCAAGTAATATCTAACCTTAAACATCAAGCTGACAGATCTATTCATGTTCAATATATGATCTGTAAATGTGTGCTAAATGCTACTTTAGTTCAGGTTTAACAGAGCACAAGTTGGAAGATAGTGGTACAGATACAATCTTTAGCCGCTAATTAGATTCAATTTCAACAAGCGAGTAAGAGATTTAACAGAAACATGACATTTAAGTCTCCCACCATCACTGCACTTACACGGTCACTGATTCTATCACTTCCAGAAGTCCCCGATGTTGAACTCACTGTTTTGGATGTGGGTTTGTGCATCCACTCGGTAACACACTACAGTATTATGGCCCCTTTAACCCTCTTTATTCACTTATCCATCACCACCTTCACCACTGTCATTCACGTATACATCATCACATTAGTCCGACCCGTACCCCCTTTCCCCTGTGGCACAAAACTGATTGAGGATGACTGGTTCTTTCCTGGCTGCTCCGATCCAGCATTGGCCACACGGCAGCAGGAGTTGGAGGAGGAACTGGCACAGAGTCGGGGGCTCAGTCCACACAGGAGCAAGAAGCTGGCCCGGCCCGCCCAGAGGAGTCTGCAGGTAACCAGGGCTTGACATTCTTTTTAGATGTGGGTAGATTTTTGGTTGAAATAATTCCCACCAGCCACATGTAAATGATTTAGATTGGTCTTTGTGCTGCCATGTTTAAATATGTCTCTTATTCATTGAAGCTATAGATTTCATTATAATATGAGCTATGAACAGAACCGAATTGTAAAAATATTTTTTAAGTTGAAATAAATTTGGGGTTGTTTTTGATTTTCAGAAATTTCCTGTCACTCTCCTGTGGTCATAGTTAAAAATAATTTCTGTTCCGCTTTCATATATGTTCTGTCATTAAGCTTTTTACTCGCTAAACTGTGACGAGTGAAAATCCCAAAAATGATGAAAAACACTCGCAAACAAAAAAGATTATGTCATATCATACACTGTAACGGAAAATCTGCCATTAACAATACAGAGTCATAAACGGGTGGGAAAATGACTTAATCAGGTTTCAGGTTTCAGTTTATTTGTCATATGCACGTTCAACACAGGGTCAGAAAATGCAATGAAATGCTTTGGATCGGAAGAACCGTTAGACTCGCTAAGATACTCATGAAGTAC
>JAVQKC010163055.1:0-12417 GCA_036025475.1 Philypnodon macrostomus
TGTTGTGTTTTTAATTGTATTATGTTCTTTAACTGTCTTTTCTGTAAAGCACCTTGAATTGCCTTGTGTATGAATTGTGCTATACAAATAAACTTGCCTTGCCTTGCCTTGCCTACTTATGTAGCCAGACATAATTTCCTTATAGCTTTATTGTACAAACTAAATCTCTTAGCACTTCACTGTGGTTGTTTGTATGTTGTACCTGTTGTCATCTGTTGTTTGTGTGAAATTATAATCCCTCAGAAACACAGACAGACTTCAGTGTTAGTTTTGGGGATTATTTCGATATCCGAGCTCAGGGTCCATATGCTCAACTATCACTAAATGTCACCATCAACTCGACTGAGCCTGGAGTTGCTGCAGTAGAATGTAAACAAAAGACTGTGCATCTCAAGAGAATGATAATACAATGAAGTCTATCTAAACTGCTGAATACATAAAGAATAGTTAAGCTACTGGAAGTCAGGAAAATATTATGCAAAATGTAGTGGTTATCTCCCTGAGTGTGGTCTGCATGTTCTCCCTGTGTTGCTGTTAGTCCTTCCGGCTTCATCCCACCATTCATATACATACATGCATGTGTTAGGAGAACTGGTGAATCAAAACTGTTTATAGTGAATAAATGTGAGAGGGTGAGAGGGTGAAAAGGAATGTGAATGGATCACATCATGATCTGTAACTTTATTATTGTCAGTGTTGTTAGCACGCAGTGGTGATTTCTGCGTGTTTACGCCCCCCACAACCTCAGCTCTCACCTGTCCGGACCTGACCACAGACTAGCTCATGTTTCTTCATTGGCCAAAGTCATAAACAGCTCAGGATTAGTCCAACCTACAGCCGTGTTTTTATTAAGACCAACTCATTATCGGCATGTGATGGGACTATTTTCACACACTGACAATAGACTGCAATCAGATGCTTGCAGAGGCGTAATAATACAGTACATATGGCATCTTGAATGTGGCGCTTTTTCAAATCAATGCAAATTTTCACTAGTTAATCTTACTTGGAAAATAAAGAGCCACAAGTAGGCAGTTTTTGATAGCTAGAATCGTGACCCTGCATTAAATGTATTCATAAATACAACTTGCAAAATGAGCAAAAAGATGATGTTGCGGTCCCCAAATGGATCATCAAAATACTTTCAGATATTCAGCTTATTTGTCTCTTTTAATTGCATGATATGACAAAACACATTATATAAAATATGTGTGCTGTAATAATATTTTGGAAGATTGGGTTACAATAAAATATTTAGGCTCTTGGATAGTTTGACACTTTGAAATTTGTCCACGTTGAAAAATGTAAATTTCACCAGGCACTTCAAATTTTGTAGGACCAATGTTAATAGCAGTTCTGAACACGGCCTGTGACTCAGACTGAAGTGGGGTCAGTAAAGTTCAAATGAGAATCACCCATCGGCCCGAGGCATTCACACTCTCACTTTCCACTGTTTCAAATTACCACTAACGTCACTGCAAAAACACACTTGTAACAAGCTATTTCCACGTTCATAATATAAAAATACATTACATGAGGGCTGATACATACCAAAATAGTCTTCTTTTGTTGATTGATAGTGGTACTGATAAATAATGGATTCATAGGTTCTGTAATACAACTTTCTGATATCACTTTGTTGCTTTTTCTCTAATACAACCCACAAAAAACATCCTTTTTGAATATTAGACTGTGTACTAAATTTTTTATTATTAAATTTTTTATTGAATTTAGATTTTTGTAGCCTTTTTCTGTTTCGGTGACATTTTTCCTCTACAGAGCTCCCCTGTCGGTTGTGGCTTTGTTCTAGCACACCGCATTTGTTCGCATTGACTCCAAAGATTTTTAATTCTGGTAAAAAAGTTGCATTGTTCCCTTTTTATTGCTGTTCGTGCTTGTCATGTGCGGCTCAAAAACATGTAAATCGTTCGCTCACTACAAAAGTTGTTGAGACGTGAATTGAGGAGAAAGAAAAGGTGAAGAAGTTAACCTAAAGCAGGCTTCATTAGACATGCACTGATGGCTCTAACTGCTGCAGAGGGGCCAAACCGGGGGCCACGCTCGATCGATCCTGTGTCACTTTGAAGAAAACACTCAGACAAAGTAATCCAATTAGAACAACCCATCTCCATCAGAAGCTCAGGTTATGAAATGAGCCTAAAGTGAGAAAAGGGTCCCCCAAAGCAAAAAGGTGTAAGGAATTGTTCTGGAAGATTATTGTAAATCCATGGTATAATCAGGCTTTAAATGAGGCTTTAAACATAGAGCACAATCAAGACACTTTTTAACTATCACTATTTTGTATTTGTATTGTCTTTTCTCAGAAAGGTAAATGGTGACCCCAACAGAGAATTTCAGAGTTTTCATATGGTCACCAGATTCCTATATAGACCAGTTGGGACACATATTTTGTAGCTAATTGTGCATTTAAACAAAAAAGCTTTAGAAAACCCCAAACTAGAGCTTAGGGTTATAAAAGTGGGAATGTATTGATTAAAAAAACAAAACACAACAATGAACTTATAAATTGAGAAACAGAAATCTTTAGTTTTCTGTATTTTTCTGGACAACTTGGACATAGTCTGTTGAAAACTACATGGCATTGACTAATATGTTTTACTGATCAGCAACTAGAATACACAAAAGATGAGTGCTTCAGTGGGAGTAGTGTATAGATGTCCAGCAGGTGCTCTTCAGAGGTCATATAGATTCTTGAGACAGGAAAATATGACTTGCACGTTCAAAAAATTATTCGGAGGAAATCTAGAGTGCAACAAAGCATCCGAGGCACTGTACATGTTGTAATGAATTAAAGGTCCTTTATTAATACATGGACGATGTATTAATAATTTATATAATCATTTTTATTTGTTGGGACTTGGGGCAAGCTGTCTAAAATTGGGCCTTTTAAGAATATAGACATACAACTTTTTGACTCAAAGTCCACATGGGGTTTAAAAATGTACCAAGTGGGCCGGCTGATATTGTATTCTTTGTAAACTGCAACCAATTCTGACAAATGAGACATACAGCCTTCAATCAGACCTCAGTGAAAACATATGTCGATGTGGAGTTAACTGGTTACTGCAGGTTATAACAACGTGAGCGAGAAATTGGCAATATCTTAACATTTAAAAAATAGGAGAAAATGCTTGGCGGGCCGGATTAAAAATACCAACGGGCCGAATGTGGCCTCCGGGCTGCAGTTTGCCCACCCCTGCCCTAGACTCAAGTATAAACAATATGTTAATTATACGCCATATAATCCCCTGGACTCTCTTCTAAGGATGTAAACAGTGAGTGTATATTCCCACCTTTTTGTCCCTAAATGTTGACTTGTCTCCTCGGGTCTTCACCATTCCTCAGCAACCCGTTAGCTGTTAATGGCCACTCACTTCGGTCTATGGAAACGAAGGTGGAGATGTGAGGAAGCGCTAAAGTGAAAAATAAGTGTTGGTGTGAAAGGCTTTTAATGTGGGGCTAATCGCTGAAGCAGAGACCTGAAAAGTGTCCAGGCCAGAGAGAACAAGAGCAAACAGTGTATCAACATGTGACTGGGACAAATGGGGACGTTCACATCAGAAAGTTATTAACTAAACTAGCCACAGGTGACCTCAGAGAACCTTACTGAGCTCCTACAGTAACTAGACTTAAAATATGTCTTCATTTTTCTATGATTATTTCAGTTTGGGGTTGTAGACTGGAGCTTATCGCAGCAATTATGGGCCTTAAGACAGCGTCATTTGCTAATTAGTTGCAGGGCTCACACAGAACCACGTGTTAGCACCGTCGCCACACATCAAGAAGGTTCTGGGTTCTATTCCTGGGCCGGACCTGTGGAGTTCACATGTTCTCCCTGTGTGTGTGCATGGGTTTTCTCAGGTTACTCTGATCAACCTAAAACGTATATAGGCTAATTCTCCAGCTAGTTACATCCTGACCAAGATCTGGAGAAGACTTGGCTTCTTGGTTTTAACTTGGTTTTGGTTTTAAATTTTTAATATTATTTTTATTGCATGTTCAATCTTTGCCTGTTATCTGTTTTTTCATTATTATGCACTTTTATGTACAGCACCTTGGTCAACTGAGGTTGTTTTATAATGTGCTATATAAATAAATTTGACTTTGACTTTGACTTGCTGACAGGACATAAGTGTATAACTCTAAAGAGATCAATCTTAGGTTAAGACAGGTCAAGTCTATTTCTAATCTGATTTTCTATACAAATTCATAAACATGGAGAAAAGAAAGTAAGCAATTAGTGTGGTTGCATCTGCCCTTCCCTAGATGTTTTTAAATTAATAAATAGTCCAGGACTGATTTTTCTGCAAAAAAAAAAGAAGATTTAATTCCTTTACATCTCTCTTGAATTAAAAACACACTTCATGTACAAGCAGTTAGACTGGGGCGGATTCAGAATCATAACATGTACTTCATAATAAATACAGCCTATGCCTATGAAATGTCCTTATTCATCAATGCATATTTACAATACATCATAAATAATTTTATGAAAGGAGCAGGTTTCAGGGCAAAAAATAATGAAAAACAACCCAAACTCGTATAAATATAGTTAATAAAAGAAAAAAAAAAATCACACAATATTATGTTGATAAAGAATGTAATTATTGGGGTAGGATTGCATATGGTCACAAGTGTCAGTGTCGGTGATTAGGATGAAAGCTGCTTGTCTAACTCTCCGATGAAAATTGCTATGAAAAAGAGTATTATTTTGTATGCTTGTGAGCTGTAATAACTAATCAGCCTTGCTATTCCTATAAACCTGCTGAAGTCAGACCACGCATCAGATTGAAGTGGTAAGAATAAATATTAGAAAGGCAACATTATTTCATCAAGGTCTGCAGATGTTTGAACGCACAAGATGATAAAACATAAGCAGGTGGGCCACAGCAGCAGAAGTGGGATTGCATAATTGTAAGTGAAACTGAAATGATTGCATACCGATAAACTTTACTGGTTGTTGTTTGGCTTAAATTGAAGTACCCATATTGCCTATCCCAACTTGTTCATGTGAAAGGGTTATTAGCTGTTATTAGCCATTAGCTTTTACCCATTAGCTGTGAGCCATTAGCCTTTAGCCTATTTACGTTTGATTGCAATAGATCCAAGCAATCAAAATGAGAGAAAAAACCCAGACAGTATGCTGGTTGTAAATTGCTGTGTACGTCACTCATATAAAGGTTGTTGCTGTTCGCCATTAGCCCCAGTGGAGGAGTGGTTAGCTGCTTGCTGCTAGCCATAAGCAGTTAGCCGTTAGCTGCCGTTGGTGATGATAACAGAGGTGCCTTTAAGCGCTGGGGTCGGTTCTGCTGATATTCTAGTATGCATGCCCATATCGTAATGTGTTTGCCCTCTGAGACTGTCCGGGTCGTATATATGCTCCAGTGTGTACCCACTTAGACCGTAGGCTTTGTGGTGTGGGTGAGGCGGGTACAGGGCAGGGGCGGGCGTGGGCGACCCAGAACAATGTCCCGATCTGGTAAAAGGATGGTGTAACGGTAAAGAAATGGGTGATAAGTCATTTTGGAGGTAGTCTTTGGGTTTTGAGAGTCTTGACAATGGTGTGGGGCTTGGCGTAGGGCTTATGACATGACTCAGACCTCGACACACCATGGTCTGCAACGGGAGGGGTGCTTGGGGGGTGTAGTCCGGGGAAAAACAGGGGGCCTTGGTGGGGAGACCATTAGCGGGGAGGCCATTAGCGGGGCCTAGTGGGACGTCCTGAGGAAGTTTGCGAAGGTGAAGGCGACTCTCTTCTTCTTTGATCATCTGCTGCGTGGCGCGGATTAGTGTCTCGATCTTGCTGGGCTCCTGGGGCGGGCTGGAGCGGAGGAAGGGGTCGTATCTGTAGCGGTCGCCCGAGTCACTCGCCGAGCCTCCGTCGGGAGAGCTGACCACACTGTCCTCGTCCCAGTGGCTGCGACCTGTGAAGAAAGAATTAATTTAATGGGGAAAAAACTTATGGGATGCAGTGATATAGGCTCATTATTGGTATTGGCCTATATAGTGTAAAAAGGATAACAATACCAAGGATATATAGGGATTCTAATATTTACTTATATTTTCTATGGGGATTTCTTTGTTTCCTTTCCTTTAAACACATATGAAATATTGCCAACAATAGATGTAAATATTGGTATCAGATATATCTATATTGGCCAAACTGATAACTAAAACATTGGTCTTTTCCAGGCTGCAGCGGTGGTGCAGTGGGGAGATGCTCGCCCTTCAACCAGAGGGTCAGTGGTTTGAGTACCCGCCCGTGCACACGCTGTCAGACCCTCCCATGGACCCATCACCCACGGGAGGTACCGTAAAGGGCTGGTGCAATGTGGATCGGGCGGTGGTCAAACGCGGGAGTTCCCTGCTTAGACTGCTGCCTCCGTGACACGGTTTCGGACAAGCGGAAGAAAATGGATGGATGGATGGTCTTTTCTAGTTCAGCCTTGGATCAATGCAATTACAAGTATCTCTATCAAGTTTTCATCTTTTGTGCAGTAAGTAGCCAATGCTCTGGCACCACAATGTTCCTCACAGAGCTAAAGCCAATGGATGGACCCTTACACTCTTTTTTAGGGGCATGGGGTGGGTCAAAGCTTTATTACTGAATTGAACATTCTCTTAATGTCTTAAAGTTATTTCTGATTATTTATCAACTTAAATTGTAGTGAAAGAGATTTACTATCATTAGAAATTATAAACAAATTCATACTTATTGTCTCACCGTGATAACTGTGAACAGCAGTGATGTGTGGCATGCCACCCTCATATCCCTCTGTGGCGTCTTTGCCCAGGGGTAATCGAGAAGTGCCCCACCAGGCCTCTCTGCCCGACGGTGGAGGAGGTCCAAGAAAGTACCGCCCGGCCTCACAGCGCCCCTTGTCGCAGCCGTGGCCCTGTCCCTGTCCATGTGAGTGGTGGAGGTGATGGGTGACTCCTTCTGCTGGATGGAGGTGGGATTGCTCCTCTGTTAGCCCATAGGTAAACTGTCGGTACAAACATGAGGAGGGGTCCAGAGGGTCACTGTGCTCAAGAGGCTGAGGAGAGGAGGGGTCCGTGAGGGGACTGCTGCCCCATGGACTGTCCCGGTCAGACTCTGAGCGGTCTGCTGGGAAATTACCAAACTGTGGAAGAAGGAATACAAAATCTTTCTGGGAGGCTGAAGAAACTTTCAGTAAAAAGCATGAACACAGCCTGTGTATGAGTCCTCACATTCTCAACATAATCATTTTGTCTGTCCCTGACATCACTGTTTCAAAATTTACGCACTAAAGCTAATATAGGTCAGAATCTGGATAAACATTTACTATACTTTATACAACTGAGACAAACACTTGATTTCACTGCTTTTGTAAGCTCTCTTCTTACCTGTGTATAAGGCGATAGTCTGGCTTTGGTCTTGGGGCGGGACACTCTGCTTTTGGGCGTCCTGCAGGTCTCAGTGAGACTCGAGGTGAACGGGAATGAAGACTTAGACGAGATCTGGTCCAGGGACAGCTGTAGACCCTTATACTCTGTCTCCCTGAGGACACATACAAGTAATAATTATATACAGTCCCCAGATTTGTCTATTTTTGTAAAACTCTACAATTTCATATAAGTACAGTGCAGATATATGGTGATATGGTTATCTTTATAAAAACATAAAACATCACTTCGGCTTTATTACCAAATAGGTATTCATCAATATCTTAGATGCCCACAAACAGTAGACTGGTGATTCAGTTCCTGCCCAGTTTGATCTGCCTTGTGTCGTTCGGTAGGACACCCACCTTGTCCTTGAGTCAGTGTGATGTTATTGTCATGTTTTAGTGGGCTGCAACATCTCTCAGTCTGCCCCAGGGCTGCTGTGGCTACAGAGGTAGCTTTGGAATGTGACTGTGGAGTCGATGAATAATGCACTAAATTGTACTTTTAGAGCTAAGAAAATTGCTACATAAATTATATATAGCATACAATAGCTTCAACTACATTGGAAGAGAAAAAAGTATAGTACCTCTGATACAGACTACAGACAGCTGAGGTGCTAAACCCATTGAGACGTGTTTAGTAATTACATCCCCACACTGAGCAGCATCTTGTTTGTGTTAGCATCCGGGGCTGTGCTGGCGGCTGTTGAGATGCTTGTTTTACCAGGAGGATTGGAGCTAGGCCTTCTCCAAACACTCTACAGAGGGGAGAGCCGTTCAATCAAATAGACGTGCAGATTAAAGGCTATGTCTGTCTAAACCAGGCCTGCATCGCGGGGGAAAAGAGAATCGATTTCTCGCTAAAGACCTGCACACGTTTCTCAGTGAATGGCGATGAATCAGGTTTGAGAGAAATAGTGAGAAGCTGGACATGGGTTTACTTTGGACAAACACCAAGGTGACGGCCAAATACGGCTTTTATTGTAACTCTGCTCAATGTCTGGACACACAAACCCGCTTTACTGGGATTTACATTAGCTACAGTTGGAGAGAAAACATACAACGACGTCCACATGTGCTGCCTGCTACTGTCATGAAGCCAATATACACTTGCTCTTAGTCTGATCTACCTACAGAAGAATATTGTGACAAATCTGATAATTTTACATTCTAATTCATACCACTAATAATAGTAAATAAAATATTGTGCCAATCACAATTCTGGATTAAAGTAGAAGACTGTTGCAAAAAGGGCTTTTATAGATATATTAATCTCCAGCCTAACTTAATAACTATGGGCCTTAGATGGGGTACACCCTGGAGAAGTTGTTTGCAGAGCTGAAATAGAGACATATACAGATAGACAGTTAGAGGCAATTTAGAGTCAAGTTTTCTCTCAACGCAGTCAGAAAGAGACACAGACTCCATGTTGCTCAAAATGATATTATCTTAGTACAGTAAAAACGATATAATAATATATAAAAGTCTCAACTGTTCAGGATATAATAATGGTTTGTAGGGAAAATGCATGGAGTTTTAATGTTCAACCTCTTTTAAGCTTATTGGTTAAAGAGGTTTTAAAATGTAAACAAAAATGCTCAAATCTGGATGGTTCGGGAAAAAAGTGGATTGCAATAAAATGGTTCGGGATAACATTGGATTTTTTCTGAGCCACATTTCTACATGAATGGAAGGAGGCAGGTATTGCAGTTGCAGGTCCCCAGGTTATCAGCGGTGAGCACACAGAGAGAGTTCACATCCAGGTGAAGTGCCCTTATCACCTGTTTATCTACGGCTGAATACACCACAGCTACCGGCGAACCAACACAGACTGTGATAACCCTCACACAAGTCTGACCAACCATTGTTGTGTGAAAAGCATCTGTCCAGTTTAAACCAGCGTTGCGTGAGAAGATTTAGAAAGAAAGGCAGAGAAACAAGGTGTCTGTCTGCTGTCAAAATGATTACTTATTGATTATTATGATTAATGATTATTTTTTGTTTTACTTGTTGTTTTTTTCAGTGCTGAAACATACCAGATTTGATTGTTATATATGTTGTAAGAAAATAAGAATGCACACTACAAAACACTCTCTTAAAAGATGATTTAGACTTTCTATGATGAGAAGTGTTTTTGTCTCACTGAAAATAGTAAATAGTATTTTAACACACTTTGAATACAAATTAACAAATAACTTTTAATTTTGCAGTGTCCTATAGATGTAGTCAAACTGCAAACATATATGGTCTGCGCCATTGTCCTGGGTGTACCCCACCTAAGGCCTACAGTTGCTATGATATACTCCAGCAGATCAATGAATGATATAGAGGTGGGCGATATGACCAAAATATTATACTATGGTATTAGTCAGAATTCTGACAGTACATTGTATACTGGGGCAAAACAAACAAGTGGAATATATAAAGTGGAAGTTGTATTATAAAAATGTACTATTTGTTCCAAAATGGTAAATTGCTCAGCCCTATGTGGCGCAAGCCGGTGCCCATAAGCGCTCATCTAGTTTACAGTCTTTCATTTAAAAGGCTATAAACAGTGAGATATTATTGGTCTGATGAGGGGAGAGAAAGTGTGAAGCTGTGAGAGCCTGGCGTGCTGCTAAATGGATGGTTTTATGGGCCTTAATTCATGATGCACTGCCTTGTACATCTGTCAAATTCACACATCAGGCCAATAAAGACACGGATAATAGGGGAATAAATAGTATGCTCCATTAGTGAGAGGAGTGTGGTTCATAGAAGTAAGACACAGCCTGGAAATTCATTAAAAACAGCTTGTTGTCAAGGTTCCAGTCTTGTCTACCAGTTAGGAGAAATGTGTCTTGGAAGAGGGGATCGTTATCACAATATCAATTAATACCAAGGTCTCAAATCTGACTTTTAACAATTTAGTAAAAGTAAAATTTGAGTCCTGTAATCTAGTACCGTAAATAAAGAAACTATTTCTGCTCAACTGCTATGTTCAACATGATTATTGAATATTGAATGTTTTTCTCATACATAATGTGGAGAGATTATAAAGTGATTTTATACATTCATTTATGTTCTGCTCTTCACTACAACAGTGCCAATATTCATATTAATTTAAACATTAGATGTACACAGAATGAAGCCCACCCCTGCTCTAGCCAAAATTGTTTTGTGTTCATTACAATGTTAAGGATGTAAAAAAACAAAAAGAACAGAAGTCAAATAGATTTTTGGAAAATACCAAACCAAAAACCTGCAGTCTGGTATTGTTTACACAGGTTTAGATAAACTGTACAGACGTCTCCACAGGCGCCACACTGAACAAACCTCTCACACAATGGGCCTAGACTGTGACAGAACACATGGTTCAATCTATAAAACAAGAATATAGAATAAAGAGACACAAATACCAGCTTTCATTTCAACATCAGTCCCTTAATTGCCAGATAAAAACACAGCTTCTTGTATGATATGAGTTTTATATATACTGTGATGATGAACGTTGTGACCAAATTAATATATTTAAACATAATATTGATGTTTGAGCATGTTGGGTCCTAAACCAGATCTTCACCTGGTCTAAACACGGAATAAACCATCTATTCAGATTTTTTTAACCACATAAAAGCCGTATGCAACAAAGCTCAATAAAAACACTGAGAATCCAAACATGTCTATAATCCCATTACCCATGATTCCTTACTAGATCTATTTCTATATTCTTTCAAACGTCAAATAAACATGTGTCATATTTCCAATTAACCCTGAGTTAATTGCCTCTCAGATACCGTTTGTGTTGCCTTCAATTCCAATAGTCATTATCTTCTCAAAGCGGGGAGTGACAGGCGCACTTTCACAGATGTCATTTGAGTTACATCACAAAGAAGAGGCTGACAGACAGGGGGCGCCGATCTCAGCTTTACCATATCTGTATGTCAATAAGAATCTGTGCGGTTAGGTCCAGGAAGAACACGTCATCTGAGCATGTCTGATCTTTACAGATTATGATGATTATGAATTATTATTTTTCTGCTACTTCTGAAACTGGCAATAAGTTAATTGGACATGCTGAACGACAATACTGATTTAATTGATTGATTTATTCATGTATTGATTGTTACATGTTAGGTTAGACTTTATTGTCCTGTATTTCCCCTGTCCCTCAATGCCACTGGGGCAACCTGTCAAGAGCAGTCAAGCCTATCTCCAGATTTTGAGCCTATCTCCAGATTTTGAGCCAAGATCTTGGCCAGGATGTACCTAGCTGGAGCATGTTTTGGGTTGATGAGGGAAACCAGAGTAAACATGCAAACTCTACACAGAAAGGCCCTGGTGCCCGGTCCGGGACTCGAACCTGGGACCTTCTTGCTGTGAGGCGACAGTGCTAACCACTAACCACTGTGTGTTTCATGGATGGATATAATTATCTAGCTTTGTGACCATATACACACATACAATCAGTGGATTTCTTGGTCATGGGAGGAATGCTCAAAATCATCTGTTTATCAAACATTTGTCACTGAAAATAATAATCTTAATGACATTGGATTCCAAAAATAATGTTTATTATTCACTCCACAGTGACACACAAATGGTGGTAAGCTGCCGCTCAAGCCACAGCTGTCCTGGGGCAGACTAACAGAGATGCTGCAGCCATAATGCATCAACTCCCCCTTAGGGCACCACCAAAAACTCATATCGTACACAATCATACACCAGTGAAGGCAAGGTTAGGAGTGTCTTGCCCAAGGACACAAAGACCGTATCTTGAGTGAGCAGGGATTCTGGTTAGGGGATGGCTTTGAAAGTACCGTATTTTCCGCATTATAGGGCACACTGGATTATAAGGCGCACTGTCAATGAATGGTCTTTTTTCACATATAAGGCGCACCGGACCATAAGGCGCATTAAGCGAAACAAAACAGTCAGACAAGTCAGTCAAACTTTATTAAACGCGTTCACAATAACTCTCAACATTGTTCAAACGTTAATGGTGTAT
>JAVQKC010163068.1:0-19686 GCA_036025475.1 Philypnodon macrostomus
CCTGGTTTAGTCCTGGTTCAGACCTGGTTTAATCCTGGTTTAGTCCTGGTTTAGACCTGGTTAAGTACTAGTTTAGACCTGGTTTAGTTCTGGTTTAGTCCTGGTTTAGTCCTGGTTTAGACCTGGTTTAGTTCTGGTTTAGACCTGGTTTAGTTCTGGTTTAGTCCTGGTTTAGTCCTGGTTTAGTCTTGGTTTAGTCCTGGTTTAGTCTTGGTTTAGTCCTGGTTTAGTCCTGGTTTAGTCTTGGTTTAGTCCTGGTTTAGACCTGGTTTAGTCCTGGTTTAGACCTGGTTTAGTCTTGGTTTAGTCCTGGTTTAGTCTTGGTTTAGTCCTGGTTTAGTCTTGGTTTAGTCCTGGTTTAGACCTGGTTTAGACCTGGTTTAGTCCTGGTTTAGTCCTGGTTTAGTCCTGGTTTAGTCCGGGTTTAGAACTGGTTTAGTCCTGGTTCAGACCTGGTTTAATCCTGGTTTAGTCTTGGTTTAGTCCTGGTTTAGTCCTGGTTTAGTCCTGGTTTAGACCTGGTTTAATCCTGGTTTAGTCTTGGTTTAGTCTTGGTTTAGTCCTGGTTTAGTCCTGGTTTAGACCTTGTTTAGTCCTAGTTTAGTCCTGGTTTAGTCCTGGTTTAGTCCTGGTTTAGTCCCAGTTTAGACCTTATTAAGTTTAATAATGGTATACCCAATTTAGACTTCTGTTGTAGTACTGGAATCATCCTGGTTTAGATCTCATTTGGACTTGGTTTAGACCTTGCTTTGACCTGGTTTAGTCCTTGATTAGTCCTTAGTTATACAGATACTGTGTCTAAGACTCTCAGAATAGACTCTCTCCCCAGCTGCGTTGGTCTGTTTGGTGTTGGAGGAGGCAGATGAGAAGTGGCAGACACAAGGTTTTTATCAATTACAGCCCACTTCTGAGATTCAAAACACACACATACACAGGGTTCGGGAATATTGATTAATCAAATGTTAAATTATAACCGGCAAACATTAATCATGGTTGTGACATCCTAATGCAGGTAAAGTCATGCTTATAATCAATCTCCTGGAGTGACGTTGAATATATACTTCCTGTATGAGGTGGATAGTAACTAAATAATACATTGTAATTAAGGTGTAGCAATGACTCGGGTGGTAGAGCAGGTTAGTAAGAAAATTGGCAGTTCGAATCTCACTCTCATGTTATTAGGCAAGACACTTCACCCAATTTGTTTACATAATGTCCATTTGTATCATCTTAACCTAAACATTCTAAATTGTATTTGAGATTTTTAAAATTGGATCAATGTTGAAATAATCCGTGTGAGTTGAATGCTCTGATCTACTTAAGTAAACTGAACACAGATAGATTTTGCTTGTGAATGTAGAGCAATGTTTTCAGTGTCTGTGGAGACAATGCAAGCATGGTCCGGCTACTTTACCTCTGTCAGTCTGCCCCCAGGCGCCTGTGGCTACTGAGGTGGTTAACTACCAGTGTGTGAAGGTGGAGGGAATAAATTATGCTCTTTTTGTGTACATTTTCAGTGTTTCCAAAAAATGTGGAAGTACTTTCTAACAAATTAAAAAGCCTGGATTAAGTTTTTAGTACTAGTGGTTGAACAAAAGTAATGTGTACCATACATGTACTTTATATGTTTTGTAGTAGTTTTACTTGACTATGTTTTTTTTCCCCGTATCTAATACTTTCTAACACTCAGCTGAACACATTTATTTGTAGGAATGTGAAATGGGAGTTTGTGGAGGGAAGGGGGTAATTGGCGCTCTAAAGAAAAGCAGATGGGAGGCGCTGGTATCATGACCTCTCTCTGTTATAGATGGGTTTGTCAGTCTCTCTTTACCCAGCATGCACAGCACTGGTTTCAGTTACATGATGTTTACATGACAGAATACATGAATCCCCTGGAGAGGATCTGTTTAGGTCCCAAAGAGCCAAAAACACAGAGTTATAGCATAATTTTGACATAGATTGCAGTTCTATTTCTAGTTAGAAGACGTACTAAATAGTAAATGTAGTAATGTACAAATCCATATTCTATCATCAATTATAAAAAAATATAATATTAATAAAATATTATTATTACTCATTTCCACACAGTACTACCTAAAACTACACTTGAACGCATGACCTTTGCTCGGAGGTGATCACGCTGCACCTCAAGCCGATATACTCCTTGTGCAGGTCCTTGGTGTGGAAAAATGATAAGGATTGCAATACATTTACATACACTTACATGATGTACTTATCCTTGGAAGACATGGATTGCATTAGTACCACATGTACCTTATAGAGGCTTTTAAATGAAGTTGTAATTAACACACATTAGCGTTAAGGCCATGCACCGTGCAGTCCCCTGACACTCTCAGGTGTTCCCTGCTGTGAACTCATCCCACTTAGATAGATTAAATTTTTCAGTGAGTTAGCAAAATATCATCAGTTGTGTAAAGAACTGGATTAAAAACAGATTGAAAGCTATTGGAAGACTGTTCTTGTCGCTATTTTTGGGTTTGGGGTCACTGGGACAATAGCTCTTTTTAAATTTGCCCTAACATGCCAAAGGTTTGGTTCGGTCATGTGCCCCAACCCGCTGGCAGGTGAGGAAGAGGCTGTAGCATTCAGAAGGGCACAGCTCTCAGATTGAATTAACCTCACATGGGGCAACGTCTTCTGTCTCTTCCTTCTGAATAATCAGAGTTATATAGCACACAACCACATTCATACTTAGGCCGGGTGGGTAAGGTGTCTTGCCCAAAGGCAGAATGGACTGAAGTCTCGCTTAGAAAATCTTGCTTCGAAATGCAGATTTGGACAAGACCTAAAAGTGAAGCAATTGATTTAGCAACACTTGAGTTTGAACATCTGCATTTAGAGACTTCCAAGATTTTTTTGGTGCATTTCTGCATAAAAACACAGTTACGAATGCAAACAGCAAGAGGCAAACGGGACTCAAACGATGTTTTCGCCAAAGTAAAAAAAACAATGTGTGAGTCATGGACAAATAAAGAACAGGACAGTACATCATGAGGAAAGTCCTGTTGTGTATTGGAAAGACACAGAAAAGAGAGTGTGAAGAAGGGTTTACTGTTTCAACTCTCTTAGGCCTGTCCACTGTGTGGTATGTGCAAATCTGAGGCTTACCTGACGGGTTTATTGAAGTCCTTGCTGGTCCCTGACTTTATATGGACTTGCCTTGGCCAACTTGGCTCCTCTGTCCAGTCTTTCTGCTAGTGTATGCACCACTTCTGTTACTTCAAAAGCTTTGCTTTGAGGTGTGTGGCCAGAGAGGTCGTTCCTGTGGTGGTATAGCTGCCACGACTCAGTCAGTCTGCCATAGTACAGCACATTTTCATTCTGGATAACTCAGATTTTTCTTAAATGCATTACAACAATACAAAACTCAAACTATGTCCAGATACTTTTATTTTTACTTGGATCAGAAAGTATACACAAACAGCAGAGTGTGTGTGGCACCCATTACCATTATTTAGTGTAGAGTAATCAAGCACACCCATGTTTTGTTCTGCTACCTATCCTCAATCAGTTAATTGAAAATAGTTTCCTGGAAAAGTCTCAAACTTCTTTACCTGCGTTGAACTTACCCTTGCCAAGGAGGTTGTTTTTGATGACATTGCCCAACAAAAACATTAGTCTTAATATCGTTATCAGTAATATGATGGGGCCAAAATTCTTACGATTTTGTACTGTTGTGAAGACGCTAACTCCAACCACAAGGGGGCCTTAAAAAATATTATTATAAAA
The DNA here is from genome assembly GCA_036025475.1 of Philypnodon macrostomus. Lineage (NCBI taxonomy): Eukaryota > Metazoa > Chordata > Actinopteri > Gobiiformes > Eleotridae > Philypnodon > Philypnodon macrostomus. The sequence continues at coordinate 3,751 of JAVQKC010163068.1, forward strand.
TTGTATTACTTTTACACCATCTCCACTTAGCTATAGTTGGTTGTTTTCCATTGTAGGCCTTTGTGGTATTAATGGAGAAGGCATTTACCCCTGAACTAGAAGATGCTCTGTTCCAGTTAAATTATATTAACTATGCTTCTCTCAGTACTTAACCTGTTTATGTATTGCTATTCTATGATATGTGTGGCTCAGTTTATGCAGCTGTACTTCATAAGCTAAAGGTAAAGTGCTTTATTTGTCAAGTACAAAATTGCATAGCTCATTATTAGTAAAAAAGAACATTAGTTAGTTAGTGATTAAATTATTGTCATCCAAACACCTCTCAGAACTCACTGTCGTCAGCAAGTTATTAGAAAAGTTCAATAAGTAACTCAGACTAAAGTAGCCCCAGGTCAGCTCTCCCCCTTCAACCATACGCTATTTATTTAGTGTAAATATGTATATCTTATCACTTATAGAACCAATATGCATTATTTTGGCACCAGCAGTCAAGCATGGACACTGTACATTCGGGTTTTTGGGGGCCGTATAGATCTGCTGATTAAAAGCATGTCTCACTTTTTGATTCTCCTAAATAGTTCGTTTCCTAGAAGTGCAGCCGAGCTTAGCCCATGGTGTAAATAGCATTGACTTTGAATTGTACTGCCAACAACCTTGCTTATGTAGTATATGTGTATTAAATTAAAATACATTTGGCCCCATTTTATTGAATTATATTTTCTTATACAGTTCATGGGATTGTTTTCATTCATTTTATTAGTGGTGCCAAGGATTTCTAAAAGTACAGTTGGAGGAAGAGTCTTTAGTTTCCAAGCTCCTACTTTATAGAATCAACTTCCAGCTCATGTCAGAGAGGCAGACAGTCTCTACATTTAAGGTTCGACTTAACACCTTCCTTTATGAGAAAGCTTATGTTCAGGACAGCTAAAAAATGTATGGATCTCAGAGTTCTTTCTCGGGGATAGATGAGCTACGCTGCATTAGGAACTAGATGCTGGGGGAAGTATGGTGCACTGGTGTCCTGGGACAGTCCTTTTGTTTGTGTGTTTATTGATTGTCTATTAACTTTGTTATTCTTTGCAATGTTCTTGTTTATTGTTTATATCCATCTCTTTCTGTGAAGCCCTCTGATGCAAATTTGTTGTGATATAAGGCTATACAAATAAAATTGAATTGAATTCCATGACATCCATTTAGAATTTAGACAATGCAGAGTTTTGCTCTTATACACCATCTTTGTTATCAGAAAAAGTGGAAACTCTGTTACACACTTGGGACAACTGGTCAAGCTGTTCCCAAAGTAAGGCTTTTTGGGATGTTTGGACCCCTGCAGGCAATGGGAAACTTACCCAAAGTGACCTTGTCCCTACATTAGTGGCAATATAATACTCCCAGTGGTCTCTTATATCACACAATACCACTGGAACCACTGGAAAGAGCTACTGCAGTGATTTGCCTTGATAGTATACCAAATGGAGTCCCTACAAGTGCAATACTAGTTCTACTTATTTCATAAATTCACCAGTTAAGTAAAGGGACATTCAACAGACCTTTCACATAAACAAGTCAAACACTTTTATAAACCATAAGTCTTTTGTGCATGTAATTATGTGGTCACTAGTATTTGCTCACTGTCCAAGAAAAAGGGAAGTAAAGCTAAAGGCATTACTTTATAGTGCTGTGAAAAGGTCATTCTTAGAAATAAAGCTAAACTGACTAAAGACTGCACGATCATGTTCTGCAGGCAGCCCACTTCCTTATAGACCTACTGGTACGGTCCAGAGCCGCCAGGGGCTAGGTTGGGCTGAAGCTCACAAGCCTACGCTGACCAAGGCCAATAGAAATTGTTGTTCTTCTGTAATTTGTTGACTGATCACTTTAAATTGTGACGTCTGGTTAAGCCCGTGACAACCCAACCCAGTATAGTGTATAAGGAGGTGAGTGACTGCCGCCTGCAGACATACGTGTGGAGAATCACATAAAGAAATTTCACTAAAACATCAGAATTCACTCGTCTACGTCCTATCTAAAGTTCTTGTAGTAAATTCTGTCTGCCCTGTGTAGTAAGGCGCCTGGAGCAGGACCGGTGATAGCTTTAGGGGGCTTGTGGCAGTAGCTCCATCTGGGGCCCCACCTGAAAATAAAAAGTACATTTAAAAATGTATTGTGATTAATTGTGTTTGATTGTAATCAACCTTTAAATAATGTACTATACTCTTACTTAAAAGGCATCCCTAACTTTTGTTGACAATGACTGTTATTGTAGTAGTAAATAATCCAACATTGCTGCCAGAGATTGTATGGCTAATAATTGCAAATCAATTGACAGAACATGTATGTAGTTTGATCACTTTATATGTGCTGTTAGCTGTAGCTAAATATTATAGAGAGTGTGTCCATTGATTGCATATCTGTGTGTCCATTGATTGCATATCTGTTTGTCCATTGATTGCATATTTTTAGTAGCGAGCTGCACTCTGATGAACATCTGTGAATTGGTGTGTAAAAAGTCCCTCTAAATGAAATGAGATTTAGTTTTTTTAGGTGAACTTCTTTAAAATAACATTACTCAAGAACAGTGAAAATAATGCACATTATTACTTAATACACATTACTTTAAAGTATTGTTGCTGACAGTGGACAGTAGAACAGGCCATCCACAAAACAAAATGTTGCCAGTTTGATCCCATCCATCCATCCATCTTCTTCCGCTTATCCGGGGCAAGGTCACGGAGGCAGCAGTCTAAGCAGGGATTCCCAGACTTCCCTCTCCCCAGACACTTCCTCCAGCTCTTCCGGAGGTATCCCGAGGCGCTCCCAGGCCAGCCGAGAGAATCCCTCCAGTGTGTTCTGGGTCTTCCCCGGGGCCTCCTTCCGGTGGGACCTGCCTGAAACATCTCCCGGGGGAGGCGTCCAGGGGGCATCTGAAACAGATGCCCGAGCCACCTCAGCTGACTCCTCTCAATGTGGAAGAGCAGCGGCTCTACTCCGAGCTCCTCCCGAGTGACCGAGGTCCTTACCCTATCTCTAAGGGAGCGCCCAGCCACCCGTCGGAGAAAGCTCATTTCGGTCGCTTGTATCCGAGATCTTGTCCTTTCGGTCTTGACCCAAAGCTCATGACCATAGGTTTTGATAGTTTGATCCCTACTCTGTCTAAACTGCTCTTGTGTCCTTGGGCAAGACCCACCTTGCATTCTCAATCTCTGTCACAAGTGCATAAATCTTTTAGTGTGACTGCCATATTTCATTTTGTGGTGGTCAGATAAACCCTTGGCATGGTTTGGCTGTCACATCTTTAGCAGTTTGCCCAGGTCAGCCACCATCAATGAGTGAGTGAATGAATAATGTAAAACACAATTTGTGAGTGAATGAAAACACCTAAAACACTAAACAGACTCAAACACCTACACATGGTCTAGTATGGTCTTGCAGTAATCATTGATGTATTATGCCGTATGAGGACGTAAATCTAGTCTGTCGTGTTGGAGTTATGCTTTAATATGTCGGCTTTATGGCTGTTCTAGTCAGTATTTATATCCATTCAGAAGTACTATAAACATAGACTGATAAGACTGGGGCTGGTTAAGGCCACATCAGATGCTCTCTTGCCTGGAGCACAAAACACAAAAACAAAGCCTCATATCTCTGTCTTTGACCCTTAGTGAGGATGTGGTCTGTTCTTTAAATGGCTCCTTTCACTAAGCAGTCTGCTTTAAACACACAACGTATATACAGCATGTGCAGTGCAGTAGCTGGAGGTGCAATGGCCCGTATTAAAACCATTTTGTGAATGGGGGACCTAAATGACCCCATTCATTCACTTTATAGGCACGCCACATAACGTGTGTCCACTAGGGCTGATTTCCCCCATGTTGCTGATGTTCCAGGACCATCAGGGCCAACATTGAGGTTGTGAGGTTGAGGTTTTGGCAGGATTATAACTGGCTAGGGTTAGGACCATGTTTAGGGTGTTAAATCCCTGTGTCTGGTTAAGTATTAGGGCCAGTTGGTTAAGGTCAGGGCCATGGTTAGGGTGAAGGTTCATCAAAAAGATGGTCCTCGTCTCTGTCGCCCATCACATAGACTTTAGATAGGAATCACTCGCTCCATTCGATCTGCGGTAGACATTTTTAGCTTTTGTTTTGTGACTAGGCTTCAAGTTTCTGCTTTGTTTACATTTGTAATAATAATATCATGTGATGAGCCTTGGCACATTCAAGCAGGGCACTTTAATCTTTGACAAGCCTCCGTTATTTTTGTGACAGCCTGTTTTCAGTTGGTAGAAAGATAAAAAATGCCAGTGGGATAAACAGTGGTGAGCTGTAACTGTCATTGAGATTGCTACAGAAAACAAATATAGACATAACTGAAAAATCCTTGGAGAGAAATAATATGGAAATTTCAAGTCTATTTCTACGAAGAGCATTAAAAACATTTCATCAGTAATGTGCTCTGTTTCTGTTTGATAATACTCTTTGAAATGACATTGATGCCGTCAAGAGCGTGACCATAAACACCACGGTAACTAGAAGCAGCAGGAGTGTTTCTACCCCTATGCAACAACACAGAGTCAGTAAACATATGTGCAATAAGGGCTTCAACTGACAATGTCAAATGGCACAGTCTGCAACAAGATATATGATAGTCTTGTCTGGCCAACTATGTTCTAATTGTGAAGATATACTGTATTATTAGATCATAATGTGCTATGGTTAAGATGGTATAGGATTTTATCTGAGTCCCATGTTTGGCTGCTTAGTTTGTTCTCAGCCTGAAGCATTGTCTGTGTGATTACTATCTTGTAATTAGGCTATCATATCAATCAAAACAACACAATTAATTCTCACCTGCCTGTTGCTGTATACCACTGAAGAATGATTGTTAGGTTTGAAGACATGGTAAGTACTGTGAATGCATTGTGTTATTGGATGTGGTTTTCTCCACGTTAATGGGACATAACTTTGGTAAGTGAAATAATATGTTTACAGTCACATTTTTGGTAGCTTCATAACCTGTATCATACCAATACTTATACACATACATTTTATTGATACATGTTTTGTTGCATCCCTTAACAAAACAATAACAAATTCAAATACATTCAGATAGAAATGCTATTAAACAAAATATAAAAATGTTCCATAAAGAGTCAAATTAAGCTATTTAGGACTTACATTACATTTCTCAATTATATTATTACACTTACATTATATAACACAACCAGACAATACATTTTTACATAACAAAGAACTGTACAAATGTCATAAATTATGTCCTTTTTCTCTGTCATCTGTCAAATGGGATAAATCCTCTTGCAGCTTGTGAGCTTAAAGCATGGATGATTTTAACTGCTCGTTGTCAGGGTGGACAATGGTCTCCATCTGGACACACCGTGGAAACAAATGCAATATAAGAATCATTATGAACAGTAATACTAAAAACATGTTTACAGGTTTTAGGCAAAAGAAACTGTAAATGAAAGCTTTCAATGTATTACAAGCACAATTCTGAAAAAGTTGGGCCACTGTGTACAATATAAACAAAAGCAACACATCTAAATAATACACAAAAAACAGCCACAACCCACATGAGGCAAAACACTACTCCCACTTGGTTAGATCAATGTGTTAGTATGAGAGTGATAGTGCTGGTTGGTTTGTGGTCTTCAGAGAGGTCGTTGGAATGGTATGGCTGCCATTTCTTTGTCAGTCTGCCCCAGGGCAGCTGTGGCTACAGAGGTGTCGTTTGTAAAAAATTGACTCACTTTTAAACTTTAAAGTGCTATGGGTGCCTTGAAAAGTACTCTAAAACCCATTGATATTATTATTATGTTCATTGGCAACAGGCCAGTAAAACACCTAAAATGTTACTGTAGTATGTTCTATGTATTGAATGTTCTATTATTATTATGCTTTCTGTTGTTCCACTCATACCTGAACATTGGGCATTGTTCCATTCTTTGTGTGGTTCCTGGTATCCGGAGTAGCTGGAATATGGCCGCCTTTTGGTCGATCCAGGTTTGGTGTGAGCGCTTGTGTGTCGACGTTGAATACCTCATTGGTCTTGTGAATGCAGAGTACTTTCTGGAAACTTTGCTTGAAGTTGTCAGACAGGAAGCCGTAGAGGATGGGGTTGGCGCACGAGTTTACATAGGTGAGGATGACCAGGATGAAGTATATCGCTGCAGTGACATTGTTCTCGGGTATCGTATGAACCAGGTTGACGAGGTTGGTGGTAAAGAACGGCAGCCAGCAGAGGACAAAAACCAGGACAATAATCACCACCATGCGAGTCACTTTTCGCTCAGACCTGCGACGCCTTGTCAGACCGGCTCTCGCACCTGCCGACCTCACCTGAAACAATTAGAAGAATGACTTTATTTAATTACGAAACAACCAGAGAGTACTTAATAGAATAGGCTTGTAATAAAGACTGTTTTCCATTACCCTGATGACAAGAAGCAGGTAGCACAAGCAGATGACAACCACTGGCCCGAAGAAACCCAAGATGGCTGTGTAGAGGATGAACACGTTGGACCACATGTGGTACGGGTCGGGCCACGTAATGTTGCAGCTATTAAACCCTTCCTGTATTTTTGAGAAAATTGTGACTGGCAACGCAATGAGAAATGACAAGACCCACATCATGCCATTTAGTATCTTGGCCACCTGTGGTTTTCGCCACTTGGCACTGCGAATGGGGTGGACCACAGCGAGGTATCGGTCGATACTCATCACCGTCAGGCAAAAAGTGGAGGTAAACTGGGCCATTGTATCAGCAGTCATGTACATTTTACATAGGAATTCCCCATATGGCCAGTAGGACAATACATTATGAGTGCAGAGGAAAGGTATCCCAAGAATATAAACTTCGTCTGCCAAGGCCAGGTTAAGGATATACAAGTTGGTCACAGTCTTCATCTTGGCGTAGCAGACCACCACGTAAATAACCAACGTGTTACCGAGAAGGCCAACAATAAATACAATGATAAAGATTACTGCTGAGACAACTGTGGTGATGTTGACAGGCATTTGAGGCACGTGGGAGGAGTTGTTGGGGTTGCTAATTTCGACATAGTCTATGGGAGTTGAAGATATGCTGGCTTCATCACCACTTAATGTCCAGTTATAGTCGTCCATCTTCATTAAGTTGAGTGCTTGGTTTGGAGTGTGGCAGGAAACAGCTGCAAAAAGACACATTTGTAGTTATTGCAATGATGGCGGCATACAAATAGAACTTGTAATCATGACATAATATTGACAAAGGTCAAAGGACAGCACAAAATAACTGAGGTGCCTCTGTTTAACTTAGTAATTCAACATGGTCGCTCTCTGGGAAAAGTATGCATATTTACAAGAAGCATCGGAAATTTTCCAGTGGCTGGTCTGGGAAAGTGTCCAAAAGGCCTTTGTCCTTTAGGGAAAAGAGTACATTGGACATGAACATTATGGGGATTATATCTGTAGCCATGTGGCACACAACCCAAATTGTTTACGAGCTATTATAAACACGGTTTTCACAGCTTTTAAATGCGACTGAGATACAATTATTTCAATTGCATTCCCCAAATTCCACAGGCACGGTGCTTTATTTTCTCAGAAAGAAAGTGATCCAATTGAATGTGCTGATTTTAAACAGACTAATTACGAGGGTAACTAAACTGAATGAAAAAAAATGTTTTTTATTTCATTTTTTTAAATCAATAAATCAGTGACAGGCAGTTTATTGCAATATGCAGTCTTTATTTTATGTAAATATGTTATGCAATGTAGTAAAATGCATAAAAAAAGCAAAATAAATAAATAAATACACACATCTTTTGTCAAGTCTTGAGCCCGTTAATGTGAGAGCTGCCTGGAGCCAGTCCTGAGGGTCACTACTACTAGTCTCGTCTTGTGCTTGAGCCAAAGTAATTTTAACCGATAATTGCCTTTTGCCAGACATTACGACTTGAGGCTGTGAAAGTGTTGCACAAATACATGGTGTGACGTGAAGATGCAGGGAACCATGCACCAAAACATGACAGGTGACGTGCGACCCGCAGGACACTGTTGGGAAAACAAACATGTGAAGACCCTGCTACCTCCAGGACCCACAGGACCTGACCTTACTGGACACTCAGCGACAAGAGCTTCACACAGGCAGCTATAAAACATTATACAAAAATGGTTTGAAATATTTCTTGTCTTGCACAAAGAGAATCATGAATCCAATGTTCTTCTAAGAATTTATTATTTATTATTTGTATGCCAAAAAGCTTTAGCGTATTTATAACTACTTCATGCATTTGTGTTGTATCATAATTGTAGCATAATTTGCACTTAAACAGCTACAGGCAAAAAAATGGTTGACTCTGTAGTTCTTCGTGTCCACAGCAAAAAGAACAAGCTTACACTATTACAACTATACATTAACAGTGAATTGGCTGAATGCCATTATGAGTCAACGGTTTGCTAGGTGCTCTTGTGTTAAGGTCTCATATCAGAGTGAAAATGTGCTGATATGGCATAGTAGTCTATAAATAGTACCATGTCTACATATGCGCATTAAAAATATAAATATATATATTTTTTACTGATTCCATTTTTTATGTTAACATATAAAAAAGCTTTCTAGGGAAATCTTAGAACTCATGTAGACCTTTTAACTGCTACAAATGTTCAGCTTGAATTGTGGGAATAACAATTCTAGTTATAAAATATATTTTTAGTTCATCCACAGGTAATCATTCAGTCATTGTGAATAAAATGTCTATCTATTTGTTTCCTCGGGGCTCAAACAAAAATTCAAACCAGTTCGACACTAGAAATGATTGCATATTTCACTTTTAACATTGATAGTGTACCCACTCTTAGACCAGTGATCAATGAAGGGAGAAAAAAAAAATCTAGTTTCAATCTTAGTGTTATTCAATTATGGCAGAAACTCTAATATACTGTGTTTTTTATATCCACATACCTTTTGTCTCATGTGCACATCATCCTGTGGTTCTGCTGTGTTTCAGTCTTCTCCACTGACTCTGAGTTCAAACTACTCTTCTACCACTTCTTTGTTTCTCCTCACAATTCGTTTTTCATCTTAAGCCTTTGGCCAGGTCGAGTTGATCTTGTTGTCTAATTTTTGCCCAGGTGATTGGTGAAGGCTTGTCACCGGTGCATTCTTTAGGAAATCCTCTGAATGGGAGAAAAGCTGATGAGAGGCGCAGTCAAGTCAACAGTATTTATGTGCACAGCCACATCACTACTGCCTGTGGATGTGAAAGTCCCACCCACTGGCAAATGGCAATTACTTCACAGTCGAGAGTGGATCATTGTGTGTACACTGCACTCCTTTCCTCGACAGCAGATGTTTTATAGCTGTGTTCTAGTAAATTATAAACTGATAATCTTCATTGAAACATCATATTTTTACAGTGCATACACATTAAGCCCTGGGAGGAAATCACTATGATGGTGGCCAGGGTTTACTTAAGAATGAAATTATGCACAAATTGAGAAATTTAGATGGGATTATAGCCCTACTGAGACAGATTGAATTGTCTGGGAAATGAGCCAACATTCAAAGAGGTCCTACTACACAGCTTTTGTGTTACTCGGCGTATTACTTATCAAAAACACACAACAATATTTTGATTTAGTTTCAATTTCATATGTTTCAGTTATTCTGTATGTTGACTTTCTCATGAGCCCCCCCCAAAAATGCCTGGTTTCACCCTTCTGTTTTCTATTCTGTTTGCATTAGCTGTATTAGTGAAGTGGGCGTGGCCATCAGGAGGAATGAGGGCCTTAAAGGATCATGCACAAATTGTAATATTCTTTCCATTTCTTGCATTTGGGTATTCTGTAATTAAGACAGACCTGTACCTTTTCCACAGGGAAGATATCACATACATGCTAATTGTATTGATCTCTGCTGTCTGTTTGACCTCAGATTGGTTTAAGGAGTAACTATATAAATGTAAAACACAGGTATGACCAGCCAGCGTGGAGCCAAAACAAAGACCTGAGTTCAGCAAAATGGTTGTATCACCCAGACCTGAGTTCAGCTCTCTATTGTGTTCAAAGTAAACATCGGTACCACTTCTACTGTATAATTTCTGTGTTGACCATGGCTCTGGACTCTCAGTTTCTCTTCAGAGGGGCTGGGAGACACATCTGTAGACGGGTAATACACCTTAAAAGACTAAAATAGGGTCCCTTTAAGACATAGTTCTATATTGCTGTCATCCATTAGCTAAGTCCGTACCACCGGGAGTGCATTGTTTACGGTTTGAGTCCTGTCTGTTTTCCACCTGCACGCTGAAGCAGGTCAGCAGTGTTAGTGGGAAGTTGATGACGTCTTTATGGGACCAGTCAGACCAGTTGAAACCAGAGGGATTGGGGCAGATTTATGGCTGTGTATAGTATAAAAGTAAATAGTGCCACCCAGCTGTGCGACAGAGACAGGGGCCGTGGAGCTCGTATACTACGGCTCATTACTCCTGTTTGAGCGATGGCATTTAGACCTCAGCTTTCAAGGTTATTCAGTCGGTGTGGAGAATAGGTATGCAGCACTGGACCATAAATTTTAAAATGCCTTAAAGGTTTTCCTCAAATAAGAAAAAAATGTTTAAAAAATAATATATGTAATACTATATTTGACCATGCTCTATGATGTAGTTGTCGGTAGTCTGTAGAGGCCAGGGAGGGAAGAAAGTAAAATGATAACATCAGCGAAACACCCCCATATGTCTGCCACAACTGCTCTGGCACCAATGGGCACTTTAATCGGGCATTGTTTGATTTCTAAGGGTTTTTATATTGTTAACGAGCAATTAAGCTGCCCCGCCCCCAAACCATGACAAACATGGGAAGGGTCTATTTGACTCCGGGGGGTAATTAGTTATTTCAGGTTTGAGCCTAATCGGGCAAAGTATGTGCAAGTTAGAGGCTGTCAAATATACCTGACTTCACCATTTCAATTCAGAATGGCCGACTTCCTGTTTGTTGTAGGGCGGGGTGATTATAATATTTTATGTTGGGTACACTGTGGAGAATCACTGTACCAAGTTGCATTGCTCTCTTCCAAAGTGTGTCCCAGAGGGTCACAAAGTTTATTTTTGGGCACTGAAATTTTTTACATCAAGCATCACATTCTCCCTGTCAGTCAAATATTCCCATGTTTTCCCACAGTTAGGAATGTATAAGGGCAGAGTAAACATATACAGTGTACATATGCTGCTGTACATAGTAAATGAAGTAACCCATCAAGGATCACTGACCTGTATCAAGGCACTGACCCCGTCTCACAATGCTGATAGGATACAGAACCCCAGCCAGAGAAGTTTAGGTGTAAATGCTCTGTGAATTGAGCCACAAAGCCCCGGTGTTTCACAATTGTAAAGAATCCACACACAGTTTTAACCTACAAATTTTTGATCTCACAATGCCAGACTTCAACAAAACATCATAACAATAGTTTCTCTCAATTCTCGATATTCTGGAAGCTCTGGCTGCCATGATTTCCACATGAAGAGCTATCGGGGAAGCTTCAAAACTTAATTTGAGGGTGATATTAGTGAGTGGGTTTTCCTCATCAAAAATACATAATCAAAACTCACTTGAGGTTATAGAGTGTGACTGGTGGTGTCGTGTGGACCCAGTGGTTTGAAGAAGCTCTCATCCAGCATAAATCAGCGCTTCACCTCAGAGGAAATGTGTAGTGAGAAGAGCAAAGAAAGTAATGGAGAATAAATAAGAGTCTGGTGCCTGTAATGCCATCTCGGTGGCATCTGCAACCCTTCATCATCGGGGCTGCGTCTGCCTCCTGCCTGAAGGAAACACAACAATGCTTCAGATTTACTCTTCACAGTGTCAGTAATGTATTCATAGACAAGTGAGGTGGGTTATCAAAATAATCCTTACACACATGGGGTCACAAACATTGTAGGTTGTGCTGGTCCCAAGCTTGGATGAAAAAAGTGGTTCATCAGGAAGGGCATCTGACATAAAAATTGCGTAAATTGACTATGCAAATAATACAGTTGGCAAGGCAGATGTATAATATAAAATAAAAATATATAAATAGTATGCTTATATATACAATTGTTTTCAAGCGGTGCAGCGGTGGTAGATGCTCGCCCTTCAACCAGAGGGTTGGTGGTTCGAGTCCCCGCCCGAGCACACGCCGTCAGGCCCTCCCGTGGACCCACCACGGTACCATTAAAAGGGCTGGGGCAATGTGGATCGGGCAGTGGTCAAAGGCCGGAGTACCCTGCTTAGACTGCTGCCTCTGCGACCCGGTTTCGGACAAGCGGAAGAAAATGGATGGATGGAGGATTTTCAAGACACATAGTAATCTAGCCTACTTTTGTAGCCACAGCAAGACCGTCTTGCCCAAGGACCCAACAGAGTGGGAATCAAACCACCAACCTTCTGACTGGACATGCTTCACCATCTGAGTCACTGCTGCCTCGAACAAAGAAGTGGTGCTTACATTTATTAGTGAGTGCAGTGATTGTAGCAAGGTCTGTTGTTTGTCCTACAAGTACAAGAACATTGACTAACGTTTACTGTTAGTTTACATTAATACCGGCCATACATGGTCCAGTCTGAGTGTAGCCTACAAACCGTCTCAGAGATTCATCAAAATGGATCCATCACTATTTGAATCTCTATTATAATCTAGTGCTGTACCTTAAATATCATACTCCTGTTTGTTATTACTTTGAGATGGGGTATTTGTGTCCGAAAGGTCAGGTTACATGCCATAATAAATATTGAAGGAATAGGACCAGTGTTGTGTTGTGGAAAGAAGAGGCAGACGTGTTTTCTTTAGAGATACGTGTTTGGTAAAATGATCAGTTAGTCCAAAAAAAGTCTAAAAATGTATAGATATTTATAGAAAATGACATCAAAAAGCCACGAACACATTTTGTCTTATATATGGCACACTGTCTGGATTCAGCTGTTGTCTTCTGTACCACTGCGAGAAGTTACAAACTACAGCTACAATGGGTCGTTAAAGGTATATGATTAGTTGACTCTTGTGGACATTGTGAGAGCCTTTACCCTGAACTAGAAGATCACTGGTTCAAGTGCATACAGGTACTAGGCTATATATATATATTTTTTACTATTGCAAGATCATTGGGAATATGTAAGGTTCAGAATGGTGTGCTACTTTTACTGTATCAGTTGTAGAAGCAATGTACTGTAGCTGTGAGCATGAAAGGCAATAATCTTTTCTTAGTTATACAGCTCTGTGTAATCCAATGACAGTGTGACATAGAATAGGTCATACCCAGGCCTCCCACACAAAGGTTATTAGCATTATTAGATTCACCAGATGGGCGCTGCTTCTGTGCGTGGATAAATATGTTTGCATGATTTAAGACCTGGTTTGTTACATTAGATATTTTCTAGCAATTTCTTGGATGAAGATTACATTTACGACAAGTAGGTCAAAATTGGCCACTCCAGCAGTACATTCTCATAATTCTGCCTAGCTACTAATGATGCGTGCTTATGTGTAATGATTGTCACTCGTCCTCCTCCAGTCCCAGGCGGGGCTCCGTGTAATTGGAGCGCACTGAAGCAAAGGCCACTGATCAGAGCAAAAGTTTATTGGAAGGTAATAAGCACAAAAAAAAGAAACAGAGTAGGTGTGAATCCCTGTGAATCATATGTTTTTTTAATATAAATGTGTGGTGTTCAGCATCCTAACAATGTTACAGCCAAACACTAGTTGCATTCCAGGGACAAAATGTAACGTTTAAGTCTGAATTCTTCAATTGTAGAGGCACTAATTAACACAATGGGGAGACTGTGTTACCATGGTAATGCAGGTAAACTGTGCTGAGTAAAACACAAAGCCATTTTGCTCCAATGTTACCATGTTTGGTCGGGCTTTCTTTGTGTAAATACAGTGTCGGCTTTTAATGAAGCGGTTGAACGGTTTGATGCAGTATAGGCCCTATTCTTTGGTGACATCTAGTGGTGGTATGGTGACAGTTCAGTTATGACAAAGATGGCGTCATGGTATAGTTTTTTTTTTTTTTTTTTACATTTCAGAAGAAATTATTTTAGAATTAAAAAATGTTTTAGTCTAATGTGCTACCGGAATGTCTTTATTTACCCAAAATGACAGAAGTAAATGTTTACAGATTCATTATTTCGGTTGTATCCTGCTCCAGTTTACAAGACAAAGATTACATAATTCCTCTTCAATGAGTTTTTGTCTTCTTCCAATCTCAGTTGCACCCGAGTAGTCAAATAAATACACATTTTCTGTATTATGTTTTGACTGTATATTAGCGCAATTGTACACAAACAGTAGTAACTTAGAAGGAAGTTCCTGTTATTACACTTTTTGACCCCAAACTGGTCAAAAATAAGAAATTATGCCCAGATATGCTCATCCGGTGCAATTTCTGGGTGTTTTGAGCATCATTTTTGGTGAAAATTGCCCCCGGACAACCACCCCCGGACCTGTTGTGAATTTCACTTTTTCTGAACATCACTTTTTGACCCCAAACTGGTACCTCCCTCCAGAGGAGTGTTTTCGTATAGACTACTGGACAGATTAGGATTGAACTTTCAGGGAGGGCCGGGGATGGCACAAAGAAGAAGTGATTAGATTTTGGGACTGATCCGGTCTGGTCTAGGATTTTCTCAAAGAATGGCTCATTGTCTTGCTTGGCTGTGCAGTGTGTGAGCCTCCCTTTGTGAAATCTGACACATACTCCTCCGCTCAGTCCTTTGGAGATGTTCCAGGGGCAGACATGTTTGCCGACGCATTTCCCCATCCACTCCGCCCCTTTTTTGGGCGTTTTTGGAGACTTTTCTGGTGTTTGGAGACTCATGGGAAAGTATTTAGTATTCTGAAGTTACTGTCCTCATGACTCCTCCACGTGCCGCGGGTGATTCTGGGAGCTTGTTCCCGGCTCAAAGTACTCACAGTCAACAGTCGGCAGTGCGCGCTCCCTGTTCCCTCCCCGCTCGGCGCATACTCCCATAGGCATACTATCTGCAAACCCCCGCTTAAATAAAATAAACTGAATAGCATTTGTTGATAAGATATAACTTAGGTGGACATGTCAAGGTTATAGTTGTGTGTAGAGACGGTGGAGGAGGACATGCCCCAGTCTGGAGCTGCTAAACTGGCTGCTGTATTGGATGTGCAGAAGTAAACAGACTGAAACACTGTCAAGACAATCTGGGCAGCACATAAGAGTATACAAACACATTTCTGAAGAGTCAAGCCTCACCAAAAGATTTGTACAACATCAGCCTGTAATGTTATAAGATCATTCTTGACCATTTGATAATATTCAAATCAGTCCGTAAACGTCTGCAAATAGTTGAATATTTATAAAACTTTAGTATATCGACTTATTATATCGGAAAAAAGATAATAATATGGAATCACGTTGGCGCGCGGCCGCAGATCCTATACGTTTGAACGCGATAACTCAAAAACGAATTGCGGGATCAATTTCAACTTTTGCACACAGGTACATACCATAAGATGCAGAACTGTTTTGATTTGGGTACTTCTTCGATGAATATTTTTTAAAGTAAATATATTGGCGAAACGACGATATTATAGAATCACGTCGGTGCGCGTCCGCAAATCCTAGGTGTGAATGCGATAACTCAAAAACGAATTGCCGGATCAGTTTCAACATTTGCACACAGGTACATACCATAAAGACGCTGAACTGTATCGATTTGGGTACTTCTTTGATGAATAAGTAATTAATTAATTATGGGCCAAAACTGTGAACGCAATAACTCAAAAAGTCTTTGCTGGAGCTTTTTCACAGGTACATATCATAAAGATGCAGAACTGGATTGAGTTTGGTACATCTTTGATTAATGACAATTAAATAATTCACTAATTAATGTTTTGATGCACTTTTATTGAGCCAATAATCCTGCTGAACATAAACGAAAT
>JAVQKC010163098.1:0-26521 GCA_036025475.1 Philypnodon macrostomus
TGAACGAGGTTGAAAGTTATTGTGAATACGCCCATTAACGTTTGAACAATGTTGAGAGTTATTGTGAATACACCATTAACGTTTGAACAATGTTGAGTTATTGTGAATACACCATTAACGTTTGAACAATGTTGAGAGTTATTATAAAATACGGTACCTTTTTTAATCTTTATGAATCTTTAATACTAGTTGCAACAATATATTTCCATCCATTTCATCTTCTGCAGCGTATACTGTGTCTGGTCACACATTTGGCAGCAGTTTAGAAGATGAGCTACTCAGACTTTCCTCTCCCCAGACATTTCCTCTAGCACTCATCGGGGAGTCCTAAGATGTCAGCCAATGCAGCAGTTTAGAGGTCTTAAATCGATTGGAAAATAATGCAAAATGCTCAAATGTAGATTTCATTTGACTTAAACTCCTCATTTCTGTTATTTATTTATGTGTCTCTGACTGATGCCAAATTCTGTCACCCCCATTCTTGACATGAAACCACCCCCTAATCTGTTCTGCTCTAATTGGATTTGTCACTTTCTCACTCTCACGACCCTGTCCCACAATACATTAACCTGATAATAAGCAGCATCTGCAGCAGTATCTAATTCAGGGGAGGACCAGCTGAAAGGGCCGCGATACCTGGCTCTGTCCCGGGCCAGACACCCCCCCAGGCGCAGCACCAGAACCACCCCACCATCGGGCCACTGGTCTCTGGACTGAGATGGAGGTGTCTGCTGCCCATCTGCTGGTCAGTACGAGACGGGGCAAGAAGCTAAATGTGTGCTCATGAGGAATTGGTTATAACTGGTTGAGTGAATTGAGGGAGAGAAGACTGTTGGTAGTTGCTCAGTTGAGTCAGTTGTCCGTTGGTGGTTCAATTCCTGCTGCAACCTGCTCATACTATTATGAGCAAGACACTTCTTCCACTTTGCTAATTAAAGAAATGAATAAATAAATAAATAAATAAATAAATAAATAAAAAACTACTATTTGACCCTGTTTTATGATGTAAAGTTGGTCATCTGTGGAGACTGTAGAGGGACTAAAGTAAAACTCGAATGCTATTGGTCAAGGTGGTATCCCAAAAACAAAAACATCCCCCCAAAAAGTAAAATAAGAATTATGACAGATTACCTACTTTACATCATAGAACAGATTTGAATGAAATATTTTTTATTTTTATTTTTTAAGAAACTTATGAACTACACCTTACACCTAATATACTTAGCACAATAAAATCTGATTTAATGTTTGGTTGAAATTTATGAGAGGTCGTATCGGTTTGTTCATCAGCGACAGTATATTATGAAAACAGAGTATTTAATAAGAACCAGGTCATGGTCATTTTTTGATTTTTAAACAAAAAAAAAAAGTTGAAAGAATATGGGGTTTTTATTCCACCCAATAAAAGACTAAACATGTGTATTGTTTGTGAGTGGCTAGAGGACATTAGCATTAGCAACGTTACCGCATTAGCAACTGTGCACGGGCATGACAGGGAAATAGCCATTGCTTTTCTTGCTGTGGTGGACATACATAATAAATCATACGTTTGACTTGATATAACTCACCTTGTTCAAAATTGAGGTCGTTCATCACATCTAAACTTGCCAAACAATTTCTTACTAATTGTTTTTCATATTTTCTCGGTCACAGGGGCAAAGTCATTTTACAGGTGTCAGCTCGAAATGTGTGAAACAGTTATTGACATTCTGAACTTTTTATGACATTTTTTGATAAAGGAATAAAACGAAGACTAATTGGCGATATAGCCTTTGACAGAGTGATTTATAATTAAAAGAGCAATTACACAGAGGCTGATTGGTGCCAGACACTCGAGCTAGAGCTGTGTGCGCTGTGAAATCTGAGTTAAAGGCGAAATATCGACATGCAACTTTTTGGAGTTTTCTACCATGGTATAATGTTTAACTCTTATCAAATCATAAATGGAGTTCTATTTTGCTCCATTGATGCATGTATAAGTAATCCTGTATTCTCTTAGCCAGGCTAGCCGCACTAAACTAATGTTTTTTCAAATTCTATACAAAGATATTAGTCGGGTCTCTCGTTGACGGAATACATTTTTAAGTCCAAAGTTTAACCATGCATAGTGAACTGATCAGAAACACCAGACATGATATTAAAAAGTCTCACACTGCCACACGCAGCCTGTTGTTGACAAGGAAGTCACAGTAGAAAAGTTTGTATATGACATGAGCGGAAAAAACACACACACACTGCTTTGGCTTGTAAGACCACACCTTTTGAAAAAAAGTAGGCGGGGGCTTATATTCTGTGGCACTACACCTTTCTTTGAGTTCCAAACGCTTGGTTCCTCCTTATCCCCTCCCACCTTCCTAGCCCCATCCTAATCGAGGAAGAACTGACCAATCAACAAGATCTGAACTTAGACTTAGAAGGGTTGCCGTGAATTCACTTTACTTTGCAGATGTAGGTGAAGACACCCATTGTTTACATAAATATATATGTTTTGACATGTTAAAGGGTAGCATATCAACTGTTTTAGTTATAAAGTTAGAAATAATATCCTATCTGATTCTCACTGTCTGGTTTTGCATTGACCCCAGTTGATTTAGATTTCTAGGTAATAAGCCATATCCTGACTTAATGAATAAAAAGGTGACTCTATCTCCTCCACTGTTTGCATACCAGCTCTGGGGGCAAATGAATTGTCTAACATAACTCTAACCCGACTTCTCATTGAATATCATTACTATTACCACAAGCTCCTACGCTGTGGAAAAGAGTGAAGCATACATTCATAAAACATCAATGTAATATATGGTCTCCAAGAAGCACTCCCTGGATAATGTATTTGGCACAGAGATATAAAGTCTAAAAATGAAATATGACTGAAAAAATACTGGCAGTTGTCCATGTGTGAAACAGCGTGTTAGAGGAACTGGTGGAATTTCTAAGCTTTTTTAACGTGATTATTAAGATTAGCATTTTGCATTTTTCAATTTATATATGAATGATTAAAAATATATATTAAAACTAGAACGCAGTGCAGACCTCCGCCAAGGTAGCAAGTTTTGATATGCACTCAGGTTTAACCCTTCTGTGGGACTGGAAACCCCTCCAGAAAAAAATGACAAAACAGTGACTTTCTTTGTTTCTATTAATGACCTCAATTCAAAATCATTCAAATCATCTTAATGCAATTATCTTAACAACAGTGATGGCCCAATAAAACAATCATCTAGAGGAAGCTGAAAAGGTCGGCTTTTGCAATACTGCTTCGTCAAAGGTTAAATGTTGTGTATTTGCTCAAAGAGTTAATTTAACCAACATTGAGTTAATATTATTTTATACCATCTGCAATGGGACAGACTGGTCTTTATTTGACACTAAATGGCTGTAATTCCTGCAGAGCTGTTCTGTATATTTGTTTGATCCTGATAAATTCTGGGCCTACTTTCGCCTCAGCCCATGGTAACCCCAATTACCCAATGCAAAAATCACTTTTACATTTTATGCCCCCCCACCCACCACACACACTCACACACACACACACGCACACACCCACACACACACACACACACCCTTCCCACACACACACACCCACACACACACCTATACTTTTTACTAACAGATGTGATGCCCACTCAGCTCACCTGCGGAGGGCGCCGTTCAGTCTCAGAGCCCCGGTTCTTTCCGCAGCATTAACTCCATAATTAGCAATCCCACTCATCTCCCTCATCCCCATAATTAAGTCATTATATGTGCATAAAGACACACCAAAGACGGCTGCAGTATGAGTAGACAGAGTTGAACTGGAAAAATGTCCTTTTCTAAACTTCTGGCCACTCATTTATATGTAGTTTGGAACACGAAAAACAGTTTTTATGTATACAAGGCAGGTTGCATGCAAGTTGAACAAGCTAAAACTAAGTAAAGAAAGATTATCACGTGGTGTGGCCCAATAGTATTGCTAACTTTGCTATTTTGACGGATAAATCTTTTTATACTATGGCCAAATGTTGAGATGGAGTAAGCCAAAGCAGAAGTCTGTGTTTACACTGGCCTCAAATGTAAACTAGGCCTGTATATCAGCACAACGGCCCCATACGTCTGCCACAACTGCTATGGCACCAACGGGCACCTTAATCAGGCATTGTGTGATTCCTAAGGGTTTTTATAATGTTAACGAGCATTTAAAAGGCCCCGCCCCCAAACCATGACAAACATGGGAAGGGTCTATTTGACTTTTTTGATTTGTCTGGATGTTTGTAAAGAATATTTTTGCTAAATTTTGTAAAATTTCCAAAACTACAGTCTTCTTTCAGTATTGAGGGGGTGCTATAGAGGTAACTGGCATCATATCGGTCAGATGTGGCGGTGTGAGTGCTGGGGGGTAATTAGGTGTTTCAGGTTTGAGCCTAATCTGGCAAGGTATGTGCAAGTTAGAGGCTATAAATACCAAATATACCTGACTTCACCATTTCAAACCAAAATAGCCAACTTCCTTTTTGTTTTTATGTTGGGTACACTGTGGAGAATCACTGTACCAAGTTTCATTGCTCATAAACATGGGGGCGCTATTGAGGCATTCTTTATTTGACTTCTGTAATTTGCCTATGTACATTAAATATGCACTAGCCCGGATCACTGTGCAAACATTCATGAGATTTTGTATATGTTCAGCAGGATTATTGGCTCAATAAAAGTGGTTCAGGGCGCGATTCCATAATATTGGTGTTTTGACGATATGTTCTGGTGCATTTTGGTATTATGGACTGACCAAGAAACGCTTTACAATGCCAAGAGTTTTTCCCAATTTATTCCTTTAGTGTAAAATGAGTCTTTATTCTTTATGTGCAGGTAAATTACTGGAGCCCGTTTCTTCACAGAGCGAGCCAGTGAACTAAAAGATTCCTAATAATGTATTTTCTGAGCAGAGGTTAATGAGCTGTAAGTTATTGATCCTCCGTCTGAGGCTGTCCTTGATCTACACCACTGTAACGATCTCCTGCTGTTTAAACTTTACAGCATATACGAAAATATACTTTCAGGGTCAGGCTGCGCGATTACTTATAAACTGCCTTTTCATGGTTCTACTTCTAAGGAGAAAATATTGCATTATTTCTTCTAGTGCTTAAAAATGACAGCCACTGACTTAATGCTGCAATGTGTAAGCAGTGTTAATTGGCCGTTTTACTCTTGGTTAAACTGATGCATTTATACAGCATCTTTACATTAGCTTTTATACGACAGTGTTTAAGCTGTACAGTTTTGGTCTATGCAACTAATCTCAAACACAACTGTATATTGGAAATAATTGGTAACTTCATTTTCTGTTCAACATGTACTCAGGTGCTCTTCAGGATAGCCCCAGCAAACCTCCCAATATGCTTGTTCAATCTAGCCTGGGTTTTCAAGCAGAACGTTTTATTTTTACTACAGTTAATGTGATGGATAATTGAAGTTGTTGTGAGTTGAATGTAGCTTCTCACATCTCTCCCTTGTATCGCTGCAAGAAAAATTGGTGTCTTTGTCCCTCCTGATAGTCTTGGGTAATACAAAGATGTAAAAACTGATGTGGACTGGCGTTTTTTACCATGTATTTTTTTTAATGCTCAGAGGTGGGTAGTACTCAGTTACATTTACTCAGTTACATTTACTTGAGTAACTTTTTCAATAAATTGTACTCCATAGAGTAGCTTTACTGTGTGCTGTTTTGAGTGTGAAAGTGGTAGACTGACCGAGGAAGTGTCAGGGGCGAGCTGTCAGGAAGTGTGGAGGAGAGGAAGAGAGGGGGGCGGGAGGATGTCCCACTTGGGAAGAGGGGGTATTGGAGAACGGAAAGAGATGGTTGAACATTTGGAATGGCATCGAGTCAGAAACGGCGCCCCAGTGAGGTGTCTGTCAAACACAGATACTAAAGGGCCCTTCCATCTGGAGAAATGGAGTATTGATTTTTACACACTTGGCTTATCACTGAGCTTATTGCAATGACTATTTCACAAAATGTAAAAAAATAAGAGGTTGTAAGCTTAATCAATGGTCCAGATTTCTTCTTGGTGGAGTCTGCATGTCCTCCACGTGTTACGGGGGGTTCTTTTCAGGGACTCTGGGTTCCTCCCACTGTCTAAAGACATCAATTGGTAAATCTAAATTTCCCAAAGTGAGTGAATGTTAGAGTGAATATTGTCTGTTCATGTCTCTCTTTAACAACGTTGGTCACTCTCCAGGATTTTTCACATCTAAGGCCCATAGTTGCTGGGATAGGCTTAAGTCACCCGAGACCCTAAACCAATTTAAAGTTACATTTAAAGGTTTGTAAAAAGCTTAAGTGAAAATGTATGCAGATTGAAATGTCACACAGCCCCTATTTTTAGACCATATCAAGCCATACGGTAGCCCTGCAGGGACATGCTGTTGTCTGTGACACAGCACAGAAGATATATGTCAAATTTGTTTGGAAAGCTTCCATTTTGCTATTTTTTAAATAAAACATAGTCAAATAAAATAGTCTTTTTAAGGTTCTGTGTTTTCAGCATTTTCGATGACACTCATGACTCCATCTAGTGGTAATGCATAATATTGCAACCCAGTTTTGTACATCCTTATTGTTTCATTATTCTGTATTGTATAGCTACCTGAACTAAAAATAAATCTCTTGGCTGGCATGTGGCATAGTAGTTAGTATGGTTCTCTCACAGCAAGAAGGTCCTGGATTTGGTTCCCAGGTGTGACAGTCCTTTCTATGTTGAGTTTGCATGTTCTCCTCGTGCTTGCGTAAGTGTCTTCTGGGTACCCAGATTTATAGTTTTCTCATTTGATAATTTGATGACTTTCCTGGTAAATAAAGGTGTTTGTGTGAGTTTGTGAGCATTTTGCCATGTCTATCACCATCGTCATTCATTTCTCACTGTTTCTGTGATTGAACTTTCACACTTTCTTCACATGTAGCACACACACGCACACACGCACACGCGCACACACACACAATAGCAGAGTCATGGCTAACCTCCTGCCGATTTCCCCCTGCATCTCAACTCCATAGCTGTCATCATTTCACCATAAGCTTGACGTATGCACAGCTCAGAAATTCGACGTTTGTGTCTCGAGTGATTGATGAGGCCCGCTTTGCACTGGTTTCCTCTCTCAAACACACATATACTTATTCACAATGGGATACATGGGCTGGCACAGACTAATAGAAGAAATGAAGGCAGAATCTGAAGCAGCCAGGGCCGATAATTGGACGCCATAACTTTGTCTGAACCAATCTGTCATACTTTATTGAGTTTTAAAAAGTGAGCGGCGAAGATAATAGATCAATAAAGAAAGTCTATAAACTGGAGATGCATCAAGTAAACATCAGGTATAATTAGAACTTTGTGTAATGATAATGTGTATATAAAGGGTTTAATAGGCTTTAAATTGGACAAAGACGAAATAATGGTTTTGAATATAGTTTTGCAGTGAAGGGAAACTGCCAATAGACTGCTTATAGCTATCTGAATGTTAACGTCTTCACTGACAGCCCGAAAAAAGATTTTGACAGAAACTATTATACAGCCATTTTATAATACTTGCATTTATGACCAGGTAAAACATATTTTGGGTACATTTTCCTATGGGTATCCAATTATCTACCAATTGTAATTCCTGCTAATTGTAGATTGTGCGCTATCTACATCAATGTATTATTCATTTCATCCCAGTTTACACTAATTCCTTTATTGTTTCATTCAGCAACTATGGGCTTTAGGCAGGGTACATTCTGGACCAAGGGCATATAGTCACTTGGCTGATATATACATAGCAATTTAGACTGATCAAGTCTATTTCATTTTTCGAGATTCTGTATTTTTATCTTTTTTTCATGTGTTATTTCACTGCATGAACTCTCTGTATACACTAGAATTCATTGGTTCTCAAACCGTTGGTGGTACGTGGGCTCTCTCTGGTGATACTTGGACTTGGTTTTGTCCTGGTTTAGTGCTGTGGTTTAGACCTAGTTTAGTCCTGGTATAGATCTGGTAGAACTGGTACAGAACTACATTAGTCATGGTTTGTGTTTATCACTAGATTACACCTTATTTAGACCTAGTTTAGTCTTGGTTTAGTTGTGGGTTAGTGATAGAGATGGTACTTGGACCTGGTTTTGTCCTGGTTTAGTGCTGAGGTTTAGACCTAGTTTAGGCTTGGTTTAGTTGTGGGTTAGTGATAGAGATGGTACTTGGATATGTGTCATGGTGGGGACCTTCTGTGACCACAGCAACTGCAACTTTTTAGCCATGTTGTAATTGCTTCTGATTGGATGCTTTTGTTTTAGTGTGGACTTTGAAATGCTAAAGCTTGACGTTTTGAGTAGATCTTGACTCTTGACTGTTGCAATAATAAAAAAAAAATAAATAAAAAAAAGAGTAGATCTTGACTCCATCTAGTGGTGCATCATAGAATATATCAAGACATTGTCCTTACTTTTATCTGTTCACATAGGGTTTTTTGACACCTAACCTACCCACAGGACTCTAACATTCATAGGTATACTAAAAATAAAGTATTTTTGTGATTAATAGTCCAGAATGTCGTTGATAATTGGAGTTAAACTTTTCCACAGTTGGGTTTTTTGACCTCTTTTATGGCATCCCTTTGTCCCAACTGCGGAGAGAACACCAGTCACAGTTATGTCCATGATTTTCAGAGGTGGGGGGTAAATCGGCATCTTACATCACTGTCCCAACCCACCCAGCAGCCTCGAACCATCATTAATGAGATAAATGCTGTGGTTTGAGGCCTTCAGTGGTATCCTGCAACAGCTAGTACACACACCTGCCTCCCAACAGATGTGCGTAGTGTTTGAACAGCTAGATATTCTTAGAAAATAAGGCATTTTATGAAACGCAGACCTCCACCAAGGCATTTCACTTCAGACCTCTTGAGCCTGGATAGATTTTGTATGTAAATTAGACCAGGAAATACATGCATTACTTCTGAAAGTGTAATGAGTAAATTCCCAATGAGCCAAAAAGGTCATATACTGAATCTTTTAATTGAAAAGAAACTACTAAAGATTATTATTTGCATCTTTACTAACCCTTGTCTTATGATCAGAGGTGGGTAGAGTAGCCAATCATTTTACTCAAGTAAGAGTACCTTTACTTCAAAATGATGTTACTTATGCAAAAGTAAAAAGTACTCATTCACATAATTTCTTGAGTAAGAGTAGAAAAGTACTGGGTGAAAAAACTACTCAAGTCCTGAGGAACTGTTTGAGCATAATGTCAGATTATTTGTTTATTTTTGTTGTAATCGGGCAAAAATAAAAAATAAAAAGACAATAAACAGATTTTGATATTTTGATATAAGTAAAAAGTATTGTGCAGTAAAGCTACTCTATGGAGTGCAATTTATTTTAAAAGTAAATGTAACTGACTGTACCGTAATAGCTTTAACCCTGACAAAGATGCTATACTGGCCTTTAGAGTTTTATAGTGTTTAGTAAATCTTTTCATAGCTCATTACATTACTGTGCTTGATCATGACAAATAGCTTTTTTGTACATCTTGCTATAATAGTAGATTGTAGCATTTTGTTAGTGAAGGCTCTATATTTAACTTAGTGGTGAACCTTGTGCTTGTAACAGTACGGTAATGATAAGCACCATGTGAGGCCGGGAGACATAGAAAACAATGGATGTGACTGTTACTGAGAAGACCTATTCTCTGTCTGTATATCCGATAATGCTTTATTGACATGTGATTTTTGTCTGTGCTGTACATTTTGCCTTGAGCATTGGGGTCCTTCTGAGACCACAGGTAGTTAATCCTTGAAAGAGGCTTAGTGCCAAAGCACATCTCTCACTGGGCTTTTTACTCAATGTGCACTTGTCTGTGTCTTTATTTCACACGTTGTTAGCTGACCTAATTCATTACATTACAAACCTGAATACACCCTTTAGAGGACCTGTACAATTGGGCCAATAGACAGGTGTTTTAAGACATTGTTGACTTTTCACTATTTAATTTTGTCCATGTTTTTGGCTTAAACACCCTTTTGACATTTGTGTGAGTTCATTCCCCGATACACTTGTGACACTTCTGTAATTTCTGGGAGTGCCATCCTGTTTTGGTGACACAGCACAATAAAACACATCCTGTCATATATTATGCTGTTTCCTTATCTTATATTTGTGGGCAGGCATTTACTGTAAGATGTAATCAAAATATGAATTATGTATATCCACAACCATAACAAATGAACCGGCTATTGAAACATAAACAAGCTGGATTCCTGTTGTGTGAATGTGTAACAATCTCCGAAGCAAAGTCCTATAACGGTGCCAAGCCTAGAAATTGAGTGCCAAAATCAATTTCTCTTTTATTTACCGGACATTCCTCTATTGTTGTTTTGAAAGCCCTGAGTACATTCATTCATACACTTGTCTGACAATCAGGGACTGCGACTGCAATTTTAGGATTAGTCAGCTCAAGATCTGACAATAGACTTCTCAACCATGTGTGTGGCTTTTACTCAAGAGCACTGTGGAATTAAGAAGACACTATGACCATGCACAATTTATAGTCCCATGTATTAGTACTTGAAGTCATTGTGATCTGCTGTAAGTGCTGAATAGTGTGAGTGGAAATTCCTCAAGTTTAAATGAGTTTTTTTTTTTCTCCCCAGATGCATCTGTCAACTATATCAGACAACTGGAAAACAGGATGAGAATGCTGGAGGACGAAAACAGGCAACTGATATCACAGGTAATTATGGCAAAAACAAGTGGAGAATAATTGTTGTATCAAGGGCAAGAAGCTAATAAAAACTATTCCCAATTACCCATAAAACATATCTGCTTAGGAAACTGCTGCATAAATGAGAGCAGCCAAAAGATTTTTAGATTTTTTTTCAAATTCATCTCTGTCCTGGCCACCTATTACATCTAAATGTGAACCAACTATGAGACTCTGTTCCCCTCTGTCATGTCATAGAGGAGCCAACAGTATGCAAAATGCTTTCTCTTTCATTAGTCTGTCAATTATTATGTTTTATTGAGCATTCAGCCAGCACATAGTCTGAGGCCACCACCGAGAAACTGAAGGCCTTTGTCTGTTTAATGACTGCAGTCATCACAATCCAAATGAACCATTTAAGTGTTGTGTAAAATCTGTCTTAATAAGGAGCAGTAACAATGGGATCTCTGTTTGCTGCCTGTGTACAGTTGATACTAGTGTTTGAACTTCATCATGCATTATATTCTTTATATTATTTCATTGCTGTAGGTCAATGGTAGTGCTGTGAAAACACTGAGGAAAGGTCTGTCTCTGTACCTAATAATAATCTTTATTAGTCACTACTGTAATTGGCCACTGATCTTTAATTTGATAACCCTGTCCCAAGAATCCTGTTAGTGCCGGTGCAGAGAACAGATCACCTATGTGAAAAAGGAGGCATATTTTCCCCCTCTTTCAAGATGTTAAAATGATTTGTGTTTTGTTTCACATTTATGTTTTATTCATTGAAAAATGCAATTGTTAAAGTTGTCTTCTTTTAGGGAGCTGTTGCTTTTTCTAAAAAATCTCAGATTAGGTGCATATCCCTTTAAGACACTCTTTCCCCCTGCTGACCATGCCCACTTTCTGTAAGTAGTACTGAATTTGGGCTCTCCTTACCTATCAGCACTTCAGCGTACAGGATTACTCAAACAAGCAGGCAAAAATAAATGAAATACTCGAGGTATGTTTTTGATCAGAAAACAACAATATAACATGGTCAAAAGTTCAGAACGGTCTGGCTGGCATAGTAGGACCCTTTAATATTGCTTTTTTGATTTCCCAGTACAGTCCTTTTATTAAACCTGAAGACGGGGGCGGCGTGTGATGTTGTCATTTAATAAAGTAGCACTAGATCACCAAAAGAAGCTGATGAAGAGTGGTTCAGTCAAGCCTCTTATTTGATTACTGCAGTTATTTACATAAACACACAATCTAATAACTTCATTAAATATGGCACCTGGCAAAAACATGAAAGGGAGTTCAAAGAAAGTCTACGCATGTATGTCTGGGTAGTTGTTGAAGTTTGTGGAGGTGATCTAAACCTACATAGAGTTCATATTGATAATTTTATGTCATTATTTAAAGCTGAACTGGTCTGATTATGAGACCCATGACTTAATAGAATTCATTATATTTTTTATATACTGTACATTAATAATATTTAGACAATCTTTTTCTAAATACTACAAACTTCCAGAGATAAACTTGAAGGCCCTGAACCACAAATTGAGAACCTCTGATCAGAGATAAGCACTATGGAGGTACCTGCTCAAATGTTTTATAAAGTTAATGTAAGCAGGAATCCTATCTCTTCTATTGATAAGACTGTCTTTCCTACTGATTGATCCTGTCCTTCATTACTGCAAACACAGCTACTTTACTGTACCTCCTGTCGCCATGGGAACACCTCTGCAGTGCCTGTACTTTTCAATCTAATCTTGGCTGCGTGTTTATTTGTAGACTTTGTTATGTGAGCTTTCACTGGGTTCGCTCACAGATTATACTGTTTGTGCTTCCCCAGGGTGCTCCCAGGACCCCCAGCGGTGAACCGTCCCCCACCGGGATGTACCTCTCACCGGGGCAGAAACCAGAGGCTGTGGTCCATGCCATGAAGGTATATTACGTAAACCAGATACTGTGTAGGCAATACAAGTCATGCTACAGTATATACAAGCTTTAACTTTGGGACCTACTTTACAATCAAATGCTTTTTTTGTATGTGAAGGTGCTGGAGGTCCATGAAAAGCTGGACAGACAAAATACCCAGGAATATGAAGAGGATCTCAGTGAAAAAGAGAAGGCGATTGTCAGAGAGATGTGCAATGTAAGTTTTAACTATGCTACCTTTGTCCTCGATCTACCCTGCTTAAGGCCCATAGTTGAAGTGATAGGCTGTTTGTTGATGATTGCATAAAGAAACCAAACCAAATCTGCTATCTTGGTACATGTGGGCATATTTTAAACATGACGTCATACAAACGTACACTGACATTAGTATATTGTTCAGCCTACCAGAAATAATAGTTTACATAAGTGTATGTTTTTGTGTAATTGTCCAGTGTATTGAACTCCAAGTGAATCAGAAACAATGGACTCTGGTCATATCTCTCTGACCTATAGGCTTCTCTCATTCACCACATAATAATTATTTTTTAGCCAACACTGATCATTCTGAATCTTTTTAGACCTTGTTGGATTAGTTTCTGAGATAAACATTTTTTGTGCACATTTTTTTCAGGTGGTGTGGCGAAAGCTGGGAGATGCAGCTGGATCAAAGCCCTCTGTGAGACAGCAGCTCTCAGGGAACCAGTACAAGGCACCTTTATAGTGGACAGACACAGCATTACCCTATTAGACCTATAACAAGAGGATTTTCCCCGCACAGTGTATCTGCCATTCAGCTCATGAACCATGCTGCCAAACAGACATTTTTGGGGTCACATTTTAGGAGTCATGGATACTCCATGGATATACAGTTTTATTCTTCACTGGACTTGTGTGCACTTGAAGGAAATTAAGAAAACTCAGAACTTACAGTGACTTACAGTGAAGAAAAAAAAATCAGCCTTAATGGTTCCTGGAAGTAGCCACACTTCTAAAATTGTGTAAAAGAATCAATATTCATTTTGTTTTGGACATATTTAATGTTCTTAACATTAAGCACTTCTCCTGCTGCAGCGACATGAACAAATAATACACAGCAGTGCACTTTTCAGGAAGTGAGCTTCAGCTGCTCGTCAGTGCCTCACTGCATCCATGTACAAGCTCATCAAATAGTCATTCAGTTTCATTACCCCCTTTTCTTTTTGTCTTAGTTTACAGTGTAAATATATAGTTTCAACGTTTGAGAAAGACTGAAGTACAGTGACCACACTGGTGAAGAGAGCAACTTTAATGTCTGTTTACTTCTGCCAGGCTCTTGGTTCACCATCAACGCCATTTCATATTATGTTACCTCCAATCTTCATGATTATTTGTAGAATTAAATATAATAAATTAAATATAAACACCCCTGGCACAAACCTGCTGCAGTTTTTCAAGATACAATAACACACACAATGCATTACATTGCAAGTCTGTATGTTTTAAAGTAGTTTTTTTTTTTTTATAAGATCATTTAGTTTCACTTAATTAAATAACAGGATGTTTTTGAAAGACCACAATTCCAGCCTCTGTGTTTTATAACTAAACATGTCCTCTCAATTGACCAGGCTATTTAGTTACTACTAAATAAAGAAGAGAAAACTAAACTACTTAAAATATAGCTTGGCAAAACGTTATGTCATCCATTACTCACAGTATATCCTAGATATTTTTGCTATAGTGATGTATTAGCAGCAAGCACACACCTTGTGTGTATACATACTTGATACCTCAGTAGTGGACTGTCTCTTCAGGTTCAAAGTATTAATGGGTAATGCTCTCATTATAAATGTCTGAGCCATTGGGATATCCAATGAAATGTCTGTATGATTTAGTAACATAGTTTTTCTACTACAGAAGTGGATTTACTTTGTCATTTTCATGAAGATGTACTCAATGATAAAATGTAATGTGTGCACCATGTGCTTCCATGTCTTTCACCTGTCTTTACAGTAAGTCCTTTTATTGGATGATAAACTGTACATTGTATTGTATTTTAGTTCGAACGCTCCTCTAAACCCTGAGTATAGCCTTTAAATTGTGGTAGTGTAACCACTTGTACAGTATCAATTTAAACTAAAATAAAGTTTTATATTTGGGTTTCTAAAACTGGTGTTTTCATTCAGAAACTTAGGTGGTACCCAAAAGTACAATAAATTGCACACACTTGAGCAAAATATATTGTTAATTAGTTCATATTTGAAATTTGATGAAAAAATACACAGCCACAAAATAGCAATACATGTAAGGATAAGTTAGCCTAGGCTGTCATCTAGTGGTGGAAATACAGTACTGCAGAAACAGCTTGAGAAAAGCGCTTATCATAATGAAATCCAGTTGTATTTCTTTAAGAGAAGAATAAAGCCATTGAGTGATTCATATGACTGTAGTTACCATAATATATTAAAAATACATTACAAAAAAACTAACAATAAAAAAAATACCAGTCAAATGACTGAGGAAATACATCGTCCTATGTGAACTTGAAATGTAAACATGATAAAACTTATTTCAGCGTTAACATAAAAAGATGGTTTTACAGGATTATAAACAATATACATGAATATAATACTGATACTAAACACAATGTTAATGTGATCATTTAAAAGGCCATGCTTGAGAATTATTTGTATGTAACTTACAAATGATAGAGTTAGAGGAAGACTGCTTTTATGCACACACTATTTCACTTTAAATAAAATTCACAAATTAAATCACTTCTCCTTGACCAGCCATAATTAATACTCCATGGTTTATCTCATCCATGTGCCCCGACCCATCCCGCCAACAGGGGGCATGCCTGGTGGTAGTGGAGGGGGCAGCTGGCTGTGTCCCGTAGTGGCCGGTGGAGGGTATCCACTGGTCAGACCTGAGGCCAGGCCCATGACCGCAGCTGGTGGAGGGGCCAACAAATAGCTATAGGCTGAGAGTGGGGGCGCATGGTAGGAGGTGGTGCCTGCAGCGAAAGGATGGTAGCCCAGCGGAGGGGCACATGCAGGGGGGACAGTGGGGTAACAGGACGCCTCGGTCTTCATCATGGACTGTAGTGTCTGGTAGCCTTCGCTGGACACAAGGGAGCTGGAGCTGGGGATGTCCAGAGGAGGAGGGGGTGGGGGCGGGGGGCAGTGGGGTAGAGGAGGAGGGGTTGGTTTGGGAGGCAGATCTGGAGCAGGTGGGTATGATTTATGGTCTGTAAGAGAGATATAAATATGTAAACAGTAAAACAATTGTAGTAGTATGTAGTAACCTAAATGCCACGTACATCACTATTTATATAATATACTTCACATTGGGAAATGAATATAAAATGATAAAAAATTACAGTGATGTCAGTGATTAAATGATAACAAAATCATATGGCAGAACTACTAACCTGGATTTACAGCACTTGCAGGTGGAGGTGGTGGAGGGGGAGGAGGTGGCGGAAGAAGCTCTGCAGCTGAAAGCTCTGAACAAAACATATAAATGATAAGCTTAATGACATTCTCAAGATGTCCATTGTGTCTTCATTATTCAAAGTAGATAGCTAAAAGATAGTTGCTTACTTGTGGGCTTACTGTCTTCTTTGGGAGATGGCTGAAAAACAGAAACATTTCATAAATAAAAGTCCTAAAAAGCAGAGGTAAAGTAATAAAATGAAGCAGCTTACTTGAGCAGGTTTGGGGGGCCTGGGGCTGGTTTGAGGAGAGGCCTTCTTGGTCGGAGGTGGCCCTGTCGGAGATGAGATTGAAGGGATTGGGTTGTCTCCTGTTGCCCCGTCAGGAATCTGCTGCTTGGCCTGAGAGTACAGGTCTAGAATCTGATGGCAGATATCTAAAAAAAGAAAAAGGGTTGTCGTTGGCTTTATTGATATATTTGATATGCAGTGTGTGACAGAGATACCTTCTAAAACTTCAACAGGAACATCATGCACAAACTGCTCCCACCAGCGCCGGGACGACTGCTTGGAGGTCCATTCTTGGAGATCAAACTTACAAAGCCGTCCAGCTAAATACATGACTGCTACAGCTATGATCTGAGGCTCCCACTGCAGCGCCACCATGGTGCACAAGCTGTCATTCACAAATGTCCAGGCCATCTGAACCAGCTTCTGAACCTTGTTTTTGTCACCTGAAAAATTAGATTAGATAGTAAAGTTAAAAGTTACACATTCACAGACAGAGATTATAAAACATGATTCATTGAAGTAGGCCATGGTCTGAACAAATTTTAACCAATACCTTTTAGCTGCTTTGCATAACGCAGCAGGAACTGGTATGGATGTTCCACCTGCAGGTCAAACTTGATGGTTTGTAGCAAAATGCGCTCCAACACCATCACTTCCTCCTGTTAAAAAAGCATTAAACATTCAATTTTTCTTCAAATATGGATACATAAAAATCATGTGTTGCAGTGTTACTGACCTTTGGATCATCACCAAACTGAGCAAACTGTATGTCATTGAGGAGACTGCGTGCTGTCTTGATGATGTCTTTGCACTTTTTTGGCGTTTCTTCCACTTTTCCAGCCAAGAAGAGGCAGCATGCTCCAGTCACCTAAACATAAAGAAGTAGCTTTAATCCAGAAAAAACGGTATGTTCCTGATTAGAATGTGCATTTTGGCCGGCATCCTAGGACATTTATATATCTACATCACACTTACATATCTGGGGAACTGCTTGAAAGAGTGAAACATGTAAAATCGGTGGAAGTAAACAATTCCAGTTGCCAGTGTTTCATAATGTCTGAAGTGAAAGGGGATAAGGAAATGTAAAGTTCCTTTGCACATAAATGAAACAACTAAATCCCAGGCAAATACACTGAAGAAGTTAATTATGTGCATTAGTAGTATCATCATTTAGCTATTACCTATTAATGACCTGTGTTTTTACATTACTGGTTTACATGTGCTTTAGCTACAACAACATAATGTACAGTTCATATGTCAATGATACACAAAACCCAATATTCCATTGAAGGATACAGCCCGAGCCTTGTGCCCACATCAAATATGAACCTAGCCCCCTCTCTGCGGTAGCGGGCCTCTGTGGCAGGGTCCAGTCCCTCAGATTGGGAGGGAGTGTGAGCCAGGTCCTTCTTGTCCCAGTACCAGCATGGTTTGATGTCCAGGACAGATGGGTCCTTCCTATCCCAAAACATGGATGTCCTAATGTTGTGATCCAAAGTGGCTAGGTCCAGTCCTATGAACCGCAGGACTCCTATTTTTGAATTGCACTATTTTCCAGTTTATCGTGAAATTATTCAACTTCCTAGCATCACAAACGACAAAAGCTTTGGCTAAGGTAGCAAAAAACACAATTGTGCGATTCATTAATAAATACTGTGAGGTACAAAAATAAATAAAACACAATACCATGAATATGAAATCTGATTCTACGTATGACGGGCTGTAACTATTCAGTGAACATTTCTCTCAAATCACACATATTTGTCTACAATTTAACATCCAATATCCAGAGCTGCTGCGGACCTCTCCATCCAAACAAAGGCTACAGCACAGAACCGCTACAGTATCATTGATTGATAGGCTTTTCCACCAATAGTTGCAGCTGAATCGTTCCCTTTTAAGGAAGTTTTAATTTATTCGGGTAGTTTTAACCAATAGTATTGCTTGGTAGGCGGAACTTAGGGCGGGACATTTTTGTATTTACGCTAATTAGTTTCCTAGTCCAATCACAGTCAGGCTTGAGCAGCGTGCCCCTCTACAGCCAATCAGAATGCGTATATCTCAGTAGGCGTAGGTCACAGCGACGCCAATCACAAGAGACGCTAGCTCAAGTGTGGTTTCAGTGCAGGAATAGAGGAACTGCTGCTGTCACTTAAAAAGGTATGACTGAATCGACGAAAATGTTTCTACTTTGTTTTTTTACAGTAGGTATTGGCCTTTCCGTTGTATTACTTATGATCACGTGCATGTGGTTTGAGGTAGTCGTGCCACAGCATTGTAGCCCAGTTCGTAGGACAGGCCATCAGATTAGCCCCCTTCTAAAACTCAGGCTGATCCTTTATCACTTGACAGCTTAGCAGCTAACTGTTAGCCTGGTCTCGTCTCGACATTGGAGCCAGTGTATATGAATGAGCTCTGTGCTCAGCTGTGCTCCAATTACATCTCTGCTCTGATGGGCGTGATTCTTCTAAAGCTAGTTAGGGGGCTGCTTCTGCTGGCCTACTGGCACAAGCTACAAATAACCACAAGGGCTAAATGTTATAAAGAACCAATAACACACTTATTTAGCTACAACGTTTAAAAAAAGCATTTACTCTATTTTAGCTTCCGCTACACAAGACGCACACGCCTAATGAATGAGAAATCGGGTAAATTAATAAGTTGATAGTGAACTACAGTAGCCAATGATTCTTACCGTGTTTCTACCAAAATGTCCCTCAGATCCCCCCCAAACAAACTTTGATGCTTTGATTTGACTATTGCATGTGGATTTGTTTCCTATGAATATACTGTATAAATATGTGTTTTTGCTCTTAAAATAGTTGTATCTAATGTGTGTAAAGGAACAATATTTTTTGTCCTAGTTTGTTGGTTGGGTTGAATATTTAAACATTGGGCAGAATATGTATTATTATATTTTTTTTACAGTGAAGTAATGAGTGTTTTTGCATTACACCCTGTATGTATACTAACTCATTGTAGTACATTGTCTGATGTGAGAGTGTTGGAGGTAAGGGCACGCAGCTGTTGAGAGGAATTCACATTAGTTGTGTGAAAGCCTATATAAGACAGAACATGTTCAGGACAGCTGGGCATTGACACTAGGTTTATTTAAAGGGTTAATTTTGCTCGTGCAAAAGCAATAGGCCCAACGTCTCTATCTGCTGTGCCAAATAAAAAAGAGCAAACTACACTGTTATAATATCAGTATGTACATTACAAAAAGCCTTGCACATGGATTGCGCAAATTAGTTCAATATTTGGACTGGGGTTTAGTTTATCAAACAAAGCCTTTGCCAAGTAGTGTTCTGTTTTTCTGGCATCAGTCCAGAAGGTTATGTGCATGCACATTACAAAATAACTTTAGGAATTATGTTTCTTTATTCTATTTATTTATTGTATCTGTTTTGTTTTGTTTAGCACACATACTTGTATACTGCATACATTTAATGTTTTTATGGATGACTTTGTTGACATCTGCCATACTTACACTTGTTTTGTCTTCTGCTTCTAGTCGTCCGTCAAGTAAAATGGGAAAGAAGAGTCGAGTAAAGACTCAGAAGTCAGGCTCAGGGGCCACAGCTGTGGTTACCCCAAAAGAGATGATGAACCTGATTTCTGAACTGCTGCAGAGTAAGTTCACCACATTCACATTGGACACACTTACAAACACGGCACACTTACAAACACGGCACACTTACAAACACGGCACGCTTACAAACACGGCACGCTTACAAACATGGCACTCTTACAAACACGGCACTCTTACAAACACGGCACTCTTACAAACACTGACCACAATCCTGTCCTCACAAGTGTCATCCTATAAATACTAGGATTCAGATAGACAGTGCTCTGTGTTGGAAAACCTACATTGACATTCTGTGTTCACAACTGCAGCAGAGACTGTACTTTTTAAGAAGACTGAGACTGTATGGGGTGGGAACTGACATACTGCTTGTTTTTTACCGAGCCAGAAAGTATTCTACGATATGGGATCTGGTTTGGTATCTTAACTGTCGAACTTAGGAGCAAGCTTGCCCCATTCATAAAACAGCCATGAAAATAATCGGCCCTGAAAGACTATGAACATACAGACCATATATGAACAGGCAGTGATAAGAACAGCAAAAATCATATCCAGTGACCATGAACACCAACTGTTTAGTGAATATGAACTGCTACCTTCAGGATGGAGACTGAGGGTGTCACAGTGTAGGACCAACAGAATGAAGTTGTCTTGAAGTTTTGTTTATTGCAACTGTGTTTCACTTTGCCCAAGACAAATTTCCCTTTGGGAACAATAAAGTATATTCCACCAATCAATCAATACGTTATTGTCTTCTTAGAATGCAGCAGTGCTACGCCCTCTGCTGGTAAAGAATGGGAAGAGTACACTCAGATCAGGGGCTTGGTGGAGAAAATACGCAAGAAGCAAAAAGGTGACTTCACACAAGCTCATAAACTGCGCTTTTTAAGTTAATCATTTAATACACAAACAATGGTTACATCAACATCTAATTACATTTTCGAAACTGTTTTTAGGTATTTCAATAATATTTGAAGGCAGCAGAGATGATTACTTCTCAGATTTATTGGCCTGGGCTCAGGAGTGTGGTGCATCTACTGACGGATTTACAGTGGCCAACTTTGGGGACGAGGGTTATGGCCTGCAAGCCACCAAGGACATCAAGGTGAGCTCTACTAGTGACAAAGTTATGTTATATTATTTAAATATACTGCTTTACATTGAACAAAAATCTGTTAATAAATGTGGTGGTTTAGTTTTGAACATCACAATGTCATGGAGGAAGAGATGAATTTGTCTTAAAACAAAAGAATTGCACAAACACTGGCTGTAAACAAAGATATTGCCTGAGGCTCTTGTCTTGAATAATTCTTGCTCTGTTGCTGTTATGTGTTCAGGCTGAGGAGTTGTTTTTGTGGATTCCCCGGAAGATGTTGATGACAGTTGAGTCGGCTCAGAACTCAATAGTGGGTAAGGGATTCAACTGATTAGAAAATTGAAACAAATCAATGAATTCACTAAAATGATTCACAGTGTAACACATTTTTTAACATTTAACAAGTACATACAATTATGAATAAATATTAAATCAGTAAAATGCAAAGTTGCCTTCTATAGCATAGAATGTAAAATGGATTTTTCTGTTTCTGTCTGTGGGGCTCTCCATTGGTGAAGTGGTTAGTTTTTATGTCAAAATCTCTAGCAATACTGTATGTGCCAGTCCCAAATGGATAAATCGAGAGGGTAGCTTCAAGAAGGGCATTAGGGCTAAAAACCTACCAAAACACCAGATGAAATTAATCACTTGGGTGAAATAAAAGGGACAGCCAAGAAGTGTTTAATAGTCTGAATTCTGTCTGTCTGTCTGTTTGTGTCTGTCTGTGTCTGTAGGTCCTCTGTATAGCCAGGACAGAATCATGCAGGCCATGGGTAACGTGACGCTGGCTCTTCACTTGCTATGTGAGCGAGCCGACCCGAACTCTTCCTGGCTCCCGTACATCCGCAGCCTCCCACAGGAATATGACACACCCCTGTACTACCAACAAGAGGAGGTGCAGCTGCTGTTAGGCACCCAGGCCATCCAAGACATCCTAAGCCAGTACAAGAACACAGCACGGCAATATGCTTACTTCTACAAACTGGTGCAGGTAAGATAAAAAGCCTAGCCATTATTTTCTTTTGTCTTTTTTTAGCCTGATATTGTACATTATAAATAGCATTGCTAGATATTATAAAAAACATAGCAAACCATGCCCCCCAAAAAGTAGGACAGCATGTCAGCTGTACACTTGTTTTGCTTTTGCTTGTTTATATCAGATGTCACAATTTCCTTTTGACCTGAAAACCAATTTTGAACAGCAAATTTAGATGGGTTACTGTACATGACCAGAAGGGGGAGACAACAGGCTACAGTTCAGTTGTAAAAAGGTGTCGCATCAAGGGTTTAAATCTGCAAGAGTGGCTGCTTTTGTTTTGTAATCTTGTTTTTGACCAGATTTAAATGTAAAATGGAAACCGATCTTATGCACATTCTGGAGTGACGAGAGAGCTGATGAAATTACTATTGTCTACAGTCAGTGTGATTATGATGAATGATGAAACACTAGTTAATGTGCCCAGAGAACAGATAGTGACAAAGTAATCTGTAAATATGCTAATGCTTCATTTATAAAGTGAACTGTGATGGAGTAACAGTTTAGGATGTTTAAATCAAAACTAAAACTCTCAGAAGTCCCACTCTTCTTATAAATCAAGCAAAAAGAGATTGTCATTGAGTTACTTTTCTAACCAACTTGGTGTTGATGAGTGTCATAATGCAATACAACACTAGTCAGATTATGTGATTGGACAGATAACTATTATTATGATAAACCACTTGCTAACATGTAGAACTACTTTGCACACTTCATAATCTAGTACAATTTTAATCAGGTACACTAGGTGGGAGTGTTGAGTGATTGAAATTCAGATGCTATTTTGGTTTCGATCAAAAGGGAGTTGTATCACTGCACGTCCTCACCTTTTTTATACCTTTGTTTTGCTTTTGTCCTCTGTGCTAAATGACGACGTACTACATAAAGCGATAGATAAGAGGTGGTAATCTGCTGATAGGAACATTAAGATGCAAGAGAAGCCCAGTGAGAGTAACTACATTGCTTTGGTTGGCCTCATACTTCAAACATAAGTGAAACTCCACCTACTTCACTTTTAGTCCTGCAAACCTTGCTACTTCCTCGACCCAGAAAGTATTCTTGTGTCCTGTTGTGAAATATCATCCATAGTTCTGTGGTGTAAGTAGTACATACAAGTATTTACAAAACTTTTCTTTATAACCTCACTGGTCACATTATTAGTCATGCCTAATAATAACTAGTATATCTACCTGGTGGCCATGCTATGGTATTTTACTGCATGCATGAGCCCATCTACTTCAAGAGTGTTCAGAGATGGTTGTCTACAGACCTTGGT
This sequence comes from Philypnodon macrostomus, assembly GCA_036025475.1. NCBI lineage: Eukaryota > Metazoa > Chordata > Actinopteri > Gobiiformes > Eleotridae > Philypnodon > Philypnodon macrostomus. The sequence continues at coordinate 23,339 of JAVQKC010163098.1, forward strand.
TGTTGTAAAAAGTAGTTAGTTGAGTTTATTGTTGCCTTTCATCTCAAACAAGTCTGACCTTTCTCATCTGAACGTCAACATGTTATTTTCACACAACTGCCACTCACTGGATCTTTTCTTTTTAGGGCTAAATCAACTAATCAGAGTAATTGGGATGAATCAATTATACTATTTAACTAATTTAGTAGCAGGAGAACAGACAGACCATTGGTTGGGAAGTTTTACAAACTATGCAGAGCAGAAATTAAGCCAAAAAAGTACAAAAAAAATATGCATTTTGGATTTAAGGTGAAAAACCTCAGGTGGCATAGTTTTAGCTTCACCTGGTTCAAATGTCGTACGCACTTAGAGATTATTGTAAAAATTAGATTATTGTATGTTTGAAATCCCCATAGATCAACATTTTCTAAAATCAGAAACAATCGTCAATTTTCTTCTAGTTCTTGCTAGTTTGGACTTTTCTTGATCATCATGTCTGAATGCATTGAATCTTATGTAATTAACTGATTAGCTATTTGCATTAACAAGTAGCTATACCTAATAAAGAGGCCAGTGAGTGTAGGGCTGTGTGATATGGCGTATCGTATTGTGATATTTATGACAATCTTCTAATCTGGGAAGATCGTTGAATTGTGATGCAGTGAATTTATTTATGCTTTGCTCTTCACCGTCATTGTTATCTTGGCTTAGTAAAATCGTGATATTATACTTCACAAAATTGAGTATACACTTACACAATTGACATGGACATTACACAGTTTTGTTTTATTTTTTGAGTTTTTACCATATAGCTAACCACTAAACCCAAGTTCAAAGAGTTCAAAAGTCACACTATTCTGAGTTTGGGCTAGACAGACACTCCCCTTGAAACACCCCCTTCCTGTGCTCACAAAAAGACACCCATGCACTGTTCCCCACCTCCTCCCACCATCACATCACCTCACCCTCCTCCGCAGATGACCGGGCTGGAAAATTAGCTTGTCACATTGGCTTTGAATTGAATTGACCTGAATGTACCTTCCTCAAAAAAAAAAACACCCCTTTCTACTATCTCTCCCCGTCCTCCTCTCGGTAGCCCTTCCCCCTCTGCTGCTGTGTGTCCGGTGTATTGGATGTATGATGTATGCTGATGTATACAGACACATGCAGACAGGACAATTACTGACATGCGACAAAACATGGAGATGTATCACTCGAATGTAAAGCTATTTCATCAAATGATGAAGATGGCGTGTAGGTGGGGTGTCTGTGAGCTTGTATTAAAAAATAATGTGTCAGTCAAATTTAGGGCTGCTTTAAAATTGTACACGCTATGATCTAACATTTTAAAACCACATGGCTATATTTTTTATATTCTCCCAAAGAAGGCTTTCAAATAGGGCTGAACTGAAGCAAAAATATTAATAAAATATTGAGATTTCAACTATGTGTTTGGTCATGTTTTGTTACTAGAACAATCTCAAGCTGGCCCTAAAATAATGCTATCAATTTGTACATGCCACTGGTTTTGATACTGACAGTATTGTATTTTTACTTTGTAATAGCTGCTACTGCATCCAGGTATCTCTTCTTTCAAAAGCTACATGTATTAAATGGGACCTTCTGAATTTACCAATCTGATTGGTCAGACCAGGATAGAGAACTGTCATTATAGATGGTGGAATCATATATGTCATATCAGCTCAACATTTGATGATGTCCACTCTTCATAGGAATGTCCCAAGAAGTTTGACTCTTTCATTTGCATAACTACATTTGTTTCTATCTATCAACAGCATACGGTAGATCTTAGTACCAAAGCTAATGCAAATGTAATTGATGTCTTAGATGACAGCACAGATTTAGTTACCTATAATAAAACTCTTTTGTCCACTACCTGTCCAGCCGCCAGCCCAGTACTGCGTTTGCCCCATGTCTGTCTTCTGCCCATACCTCTGCAGTATGTCCACAGTGGCACATGATGGATGACCCTTGTCTGTGAATGCTAATGCATCAAGAGCTCAGCGTGCATTGCTGTATCTTTGTGTGAGAGGCTGGATGTAGACATAGTCTGCTCAAATAGCTTTTTACACCCATGTGTCCATCTCCTGATATTGAAACTATACATGTCTGGAGTTTTTTTTAATTCGCAGTTAATCATATAATAATATATTAAACAAGGATCTGATAAAGGGTCTTGATTTGTTCTGTCTTCAAAAACAACAACAGTGTAAATATTTATATTTGCTGTACTTAGTCACATAAAAGGATTCCAATATTAAACAATAGCATGTTCAGGTTATTCTCTACGTTATTAAACTCAGTCCCAGCTTAATGCAACCCTAACCCTACCTTAAAAGGTGAATATTAACAGAAAATCTTACATAGTCTACTTGCGTTCGGAAGGGCATCCAGTATAAAGCCTATGCCAAATCAGTCAATCAATGCAATTATGTGCCCACTATTAGGCGGATGAGTTACTCTGGTGTAAACTGTAACAAGCCAATAGGATAGACTAAATCAATGTATTTTTTTGTTTTGTACTTTTCTCTCACTTTACTTTGTTCTTTGCTCTTTGGCCAATCCTTCCATCCCACTTCCCCCTTTTCTCTTCATTATGCATTCCCCCTGAACCTCTCCCTCACCCCTCCCTCTCTCCTGTTTAAGCTCGGGACAGTTTGCAAATGGCTCTCGTAGGTGGCGGCTGTGGCTTTAAATGGGGGAACCGGTGGCATGGGCGCGTGCCACACACACACATGCAGATACGGTGGTATACACGCTCTCCGGTCCAGGCTCAAATTGATGAGGCAGATTTATGACGGCTGCTGGCCACAACAAATTAAGTTGACAGTGATGTATGTGGGGGGGCGAGTGTCACTATCGGACCACACACACACACACACACACACACACACCGATGCACACGCACATGCCCCAGCACTGGCCCCCTACTCCCAGTCCTTCTTGTTAGGCGTCCCTGTCAGGCACCCCCCTCTAGCATACCTGCATAATGAAATTCCTCATACTGATTTGTGTTTTTTTTTTCTTCTCGCTTCGTCTTTCCTCTTTCGTCCACCGCGTCCCTCCATCCCCAGACTCATCCCTCCGACAGCACTCAGCGCCTTATTGTCAGATTCTCATTTGTTGAATAGTTGTCTGTGAGTGTGTGTGTGTGTGTGTGTGTGTGTGTGTGTGTTTGTGTGT
>JAVQKC010163123.1:0-14498 GCA_036025475.1 Philypnodon macrostomus
ACTGAGTAAATGTAACTGAGTAAATGTAACTGAGTAAATGTAACTGAGTAAATGTGACTGAGTAAATGTGACTGAGTAAATGTAACTGAGTAAATGTAACTGAGTACTACCCACCTCTGCAAATGGACAATGTATAAGTCAGGTCTAATTGAAGTCAAAATCAGAACTAATGCAGGTCTACATCAGGTCTAAACAAGAACCAACCCAGGTCTAAACCAAGAATAAACTGGAACTAAACCAGGTCTAAGCCACGACTAAACTAAGAATAACAATGAACCAGGACATAAGAACAAAGTCAGGTCTAAACCAGGACTAATATAGGACCAGCACAAGACTAAACATTATCTATATATGACTAATTAATGGGCAGTCTATACCAAGACTAAGCTGCTAAATCAGCTCTAAACCAAAATGTCTAATCATTCAAGACCCCTATGAGAAACTAGAGAACATAATTGGCTCTTAACTAATTAACTGACTACCACCAACCTTTACCACCTTACAGCAAAGAAATATAGAAATACATTAATTCTTCGGAATCTCCCTATAAGCATGTCAGAAAATCTATAGGCTAAAAATAGTCTCCCTGTTAATTTAGTGCAATGTTGTGAAAAAATGCTGCGCGCTAAACGCAATGATACGCTCCGTTACGTAAGATAATCAGCTGTACGTAAGCAGCCAACCGCGCGCACAACAAACGCAAAAGAGTGAAAGAATAGACAGTCAACAATGTCTGTGTAATGAAAGGGGCCTGTGTGCTGACGCTGAAACGGCTGCTGGGAGAATGGGGCCCGGCCAGAGATGCTCATCTGCTCGGGGGGAGGCCTGTAAATTTGGTGATAATGACAGCGCGTTCACAGAAAGAGGCGGGCGAGGAGGAGGTGGATGCGCGCGGCCGCGGAGGGGAAACATGAGCGCGCGCGGCATCTTTGACTCAGCCAAAATAAATAAAAAGGGACGATACGTGACTAAACACTGCCCCCTGGCGGAGAAAGAGGGGTACTGGCGCACAGGGGAGGTTACACCGCGCACTGCAAAAAATGAAAATGCCTTAAATTAAGCTTGAAATAAGAAAATTATAGATTATATATTAACACCAGTCCAAATGACATTGAAACCAATCAAATCAGGTAACTCTAAGCAAATACACTCAAATCAAGATTCATATCTCACTCACAAGTAATTTGAACTCATTTCTCTTTTGCAGTGTAGTCTAAGGACGTGTGTAATGGAAGGCATGTACATGAGCAAAGAAGAGACATTTTTAGTTTACTAGTTTTTATTTGGCACAAAACTGCCCATGTCAATGTTTTACTTTGTGGGCAAAACGCACAAGGCTACTTACTACCTGTGCAATACTATATCAATACGAAATTCACTTGAAGTAATTTTACCACCTGTGAAATACTCTACTTACACCTTATATAATCCCACCTGCACCTTGTACTTGTATTGTATTTATTTTTTATTATATGTTTATTATATTGTTTACATATTTCTTTTTTGCAAACACTTTTATACCATGTACTATTATTGCATGCTACTAGTACTTCATGACTATCTTAGCGAGTCTAACGGTTCTTCCGATCCAAAGTATTTCATTGCATTGTTGACCTTGTGTTGAACCTGCATATGACAAATAAACAAAAGTTGAAAGTCGATCTGAAAATGAATAGGACATACACAGGTTGATTTAGTCAGCTGGTTTGACAGGTCGAATAGCCCCTCTGTCAAACCGACCGTGTCAAATATGAGTTGTTTTTGTTAGTATCAAACAATTCCCACATAAAAATGGTTTCGGTTTTGTGGAAAAGAAATGGTGTGATGTGACATTAAGTTATAAATAATGTCCCAGCAGATTTTACTGTCTATACGACTCAAACAGATATATACATACATATATAAGTATAGTCGAAGTTCACTCATGTACTGTATAACAAAGTGGAACAGATATACTTTTCATCAGACATACATCCACTGGCCCACAGTCACACCTATTTGCGCTGAGGTGAACTAGTAATCAGCTTCAAGCCAGTGGATTTGGTCATGTACATATGTTGAAGTCTGAACATATCCTAACACAGGGAGGATGTTACAGCCTGCAGCAGAAGGCCATGCCTGGTGCCACTTTATTAGGTACAAGGTCTATCTAATAAAGTGGCCAGTGAGTGTGCATAGCTTTGAATGTCGAGGGTATTATGTATGTGGACTCTTTAGAGGTAATATGTTAACCACAGTGTATGTTTCGCAGTGGCACAAGCTACTATAATTTTTTGTCCAATGATAAAACATGTGTCATGATATTTCCACATGTGCATCATTAATGTCAGCATCTAACGTGTGCTTTATTTGAGCTGAAATCTGTACCAGCACAGTTGGCTACAGGTTGTGAGCATGAAGCTGTAAATGACCCATGTTTTATTCATTGGAGAAAACCATACATACAAACACCTGCCTCAATTTCCTTGTGACTGTATGTGCTGGAATGTATATCACGTATGTATGGTGTCCTTGAGAGACCAAAACGCTCCTCAGTCTGAAGATGGAAATGCAAATGCTGTATCTCCTTGATGTTTGGTTTGTCAGAATGAAAAAAAACAAAAACTTAATTTTCATGTTTGAATTATTCATTTCTCAGGAGTGGTTTATCAGCCATTTAAGATGCTCTTCTGTGAATGTGTTTTGTATAAATAAGTCAGAATAAATCCCAGAAGAGAGTAGACAGGAGGTCCGGATTGTCTTCATTAACATTTTGTGGCTACCCCCATGATAGACACAGCATAAAGTTAGATTTTAAATAGTTTAGTTGAATTATAGTTTTGACAACTTCAGAGAAAGGAGTGCATGGTGTAGTTAGTGCTTCTGCATGTAGTCTGTATGTCCTCTGTGTTATTGTGGGTTTTGCATTTTGTAATTTTAACTTGAAGCAGATATTAGTACCTACTGACTTTCATCTATCACACTATCAGCAGGCGATGAAGAAAACAAAAAATGACCAAACTTTTTTAACAATTGAAGAAATTGAGCCACATTTGGAAAAAAGGATTTGCGAACTCACAGTGAGCACAACAGTTTGCAAAAGGCACTTAAAACAAACATGTGCATGGAACACGCATCAGGTATTTGCTCACACACTGATCTTAAACTACTCATTTCTGAGACATCTGTTAATAAAATGCTCCTATCATTATCACCATTACGTCTCCATATTACGCACTCAAACTGTACCGGTAAATAGGACAAAGACAGGCCATCTTCAAAAACAACTTTAATGTTCACACCTTTGCATGAGAAGACATGAAAAACAGAGAAGTAGTCATCTCTGAAATAAGCTCTACAATTGTGAAGGGTAGAAAATCCAGCCACTTCCTACATTTTCAAAGATACAGTATGGTTTACGGTCACTGCTAAAAACAATGTTGTGCAAACTGTCATTTCGTCTTCTTCAAAGGCCTCCAAACTTAAAATGAATCTCAAGATAAAAATAAACAATACATAATAATATAAAGTAAAGCTGTGTTTACACCAAGCGTAGCTCCACTGTTTTTTGAAAAGCACATAGAATGGTGACCCGATTTTTCAAAGTGAGTGCTTTGTCTTCTGGGTGTTGAAACAGTCAATGTTGTTGTATGGTGACAATAGTGGCTTCCTTTTGCTTTGCACCAATCAGATATAACATTATGACCACTGACTCTCTTTTCATTATTACACCGGTTAGTGGGTGGGAAATTGTGATGATTTAACACTCAAATTTGATGTTTTAGGAGCATGGGCCATAGTGAGAAAGGCCAAACTGTGTTGGCTGCAGACAACAGGGTCAGAGCATCCCAAAACTGCGGCTCTTGTGGGGTGGACAGCATCTATCGAATGTGTCCAAATGAGGACCAGTGGCGAACCAGCGACAGGTAATGCACGAGGGAGGAGAAGGCTAATCCAACAAGAGAGTTCAAATTACTGAAGATGTCGATGCCAGTAATGTTAAGCCTGATCAGTGCAAGTCTTTCCTACTTGCTTACATTTAGGCTGCAGATGAATATTTCAGTCAAACTTGAAAATCTAGAACATTGTATGCATTTAGTTTCGCTCCTTCCACTGTGCAAACACACTTGTTCCTCTTCCTTCCCCTTTGCATCCTTAAAAGACTGACTGCAATGGGCCATTTTTAACAATTGTTCTTTAAAACCAGGTTGTCAGACAGTCTTCTTCATGAACAAAAGGAACACAATATGATTAAGATGGCATGCCCCATTTTGCAGGAGGACAAGGGAAGATGCCGTGAAAGATTGAGGCTTGAACCCCAAAAAAAAAAAAATCTTATTGGTGCCATTTTTGGATTTGCTCCCAGTTTTCTCAGTAATAGCTATATAATTATGCAATGACAATGATAATCCCACAGCTGCCAATTACAGTGACATTACAGAAATTGGGGAGAGTGGGTTATTGTTAACACTTATTTCATTATTTCTAAAAGACAGAGATGAGAGCGAAGACTCCGTATAAGAGGGCGCAGGGGTAGGCCACTAAAAGCTGCTGTCCGTCCATGGCCAGAGCCGAGATGAAGATCTTTGAAGCCGAGAAACTGCACCAACCAATAATGGCTGCTGTTAGAATAATTCCCATCATGCCTCTGGAAAGGAAAGAGAAAACAGCAACATGTTGAAACTGATTAATTTTTTTATATTTATTCACAGAAACTCCTTAAAAGAGAGATGAACTGCATTATACTACTATTAGTGTTATTTTTGCATGTTTACGTTGCTCAGGCACAAATTGACAGTGATCTTAAATAATATTTTTTTTAATTAATTTTTATTTAAAATTAAAATAGCAAACAAGTGTCTACATGACAAAACAAAACTTGAATGAAAAGGAGCAGAGAGAATATATTTTATATTTTCTGCCCCTGTTTAACAAAAATATTTACCTTTCACATTCTGTTAAAAAAAAAAAAAATACTTTTCACATTCTGTTTAACAAAAAAATATTTACTTTTCACATTTGTTTTGACAATTTTTTTTACTTTTCACATTGTTTGACAATTTTTATTTTTTATTTTTCACATTCTGTTTAACAAAAAAATATTTACTCAGCAACTCAATTTCAGCAACATTAATTAATGATCCATAACTTGATGCCATATACAGTAGGTCTGGCCATATTTTGTGCTCGTCGATTTTTCTCAAAGATATTATTATCATATTTTCCTACTCCTGTTCTGATTGTGCACCTTACCAACTAATATTTTGTAACCTGCTGATCCACCACAATTCTGTTCATGTTCTGTAATTAGTTGTGCCTCTGTGGACTTAAGATGTACAGGTTGAACTTAGGGGCACAATTAAAACTTCCATAATCAAATAAACAACCAATCACAGGATAGAGGAAATGACATCAACAGAATAAACTGCTGATGCAAAAATACAACCAGCCAGTCAGAGACACAGCACTGCAAAAATATAAGAATTAGGCTCGTCACCTAGAGAAGCTTTTGAGAAATGAATAGTTGACTGTGTGTTAATGTGCCATTCAATTCTACCTATTGTAATGGATGCAAGTAATTATAGCCGAACAAACTACATCCAATTATTTTGCTAATAAATGGATATAAATGGTTGAACTTACTGTAAAGAAAGAAGGACTCCGAAGCTGGAGAGGAGGATCATGGGTAGGAGGCAGTATCCCAAAACACTGGCCACACAGCCGAAAGACACCCCCGTCATACTCATAAGGTTTAACAGACAGTACATAGCGAGGCACCCGATTGCACTGATGCCATAAACATACCCAAACTGGATTTTACCTGACTGTAAAAAAGAAAGCATTTTTAATGTAGTTTTTATATAATATATTAAATCCTGTTTAAATGATGAATAAGAATGAACTGGATGATTTACCAAAAGGAGTGTGGCTCCAAAGGCCAAACAGAAGACCATGGGCCCAGCCAGGTCTGTCTCGTTCATGATACTGCCATCTGCTGCCTTCAGGGGGTGTAATACTGTCAGCGTCTTCTGCCAGATGTGGTCAAAATTGATGCCCAATTCTGCCCAAGGTAAGATGAGACATAAAAGTAGCAAACAAGCACACACAGAAGAAAGTAATAGACCATCTGTTTTATAGGACCACAAAGAATTCCACAAAAAAACACATTTGAGACCAATTGTTTTTGATCTTTTAAGGATTTTAAAGCGGTCAAAGAGTTCGGAAACTGCAGAAGTCCATATGTACTTCTTGCAAACAAAGCTTTGTTTAGCTTGAGCTTATCTAAACAGAAGCTGTTCACATAGTGTGTCGGTGGGTAAGTGGGATGAAAATCATGAACTCTATTATATATATTTTTTGGAGTTTGTCCTTGCCGCGATGGAGGGTCTAAGGACAGGGGATGTCCTGGGACAGTCCTGTTGTTTGTGTGTTATTGATTGTCTATTAAAGTGTTACTGTTTGCAATGACCCTGTTTATTGTTTACACACATCTCTTTTTGTGAAGCCCTCTGAGGCAACTGTGTTGTGATATAGGGCTATACAAATAAAATTGAATTGAATTAAAGCAGCTCTTAAAACGTGTTATGTTGTAGTTACAAATCAATTAATGGACAGAAGTAGATAAATATATGAACTAGTAAATGTAGAAAACTACTGGTTATTTAACATAAAACTAGGAAATCCCAGGTGTCCAGAGTCCATATGTTTGACCTACCTTCTAGCAGTGGAGGCTCATCATCAAAAGTGCTGTTGTACATGGACTGTGTAGCTGACGGGGTGTACGTCTGTGTGGGCTGAAAGATCTGTCCTGTGTACGCCTGCTGAGGCTGCATCATCCCCGGGGCTGAGTAGGACATGGGCTGGGAGTAATCATACTGACTGTACTGTCTGCAAACACACAATAGATTAGGCATGTCCATTAGGCAGGCTCTTCGTGGCACCTGTCAATATTTCATATGGCCCTTGGATTCTATGAAAAATATATTTATATTGATAGCAGGACTTTTGCACAGTCCAGCAGCACTTCAATAGCTTTGTCTCTACAACCTCCTACCTAGATAGATTCCAGTCTGAACTTAGGAGAGGCCTATATTAATCCCCGATGAAGTAAAATAATTAATAAGAATAATAATTTGACTTCTGTTTAGGTGAGCCATGATAAAATAACAATAATATGAGACAGATTACAATAACTGATGCCAAATAAACTGCATTCAGTGATTATTTACTTGTTGTAAGGGTCTGCGTTGTTGTAGCCATAGCCTGCCTGGTTCTGGTCGTCCACACTGTAGCTGGACTGGTAAAAGTCTGTGTTTAAATGGTCAAATCCAGACATCCTCGCACTCTGCCAAAAACCTGAAAACAAAACAGAATACATTTATAGGCAAACATCGTATTTCCACATATAAAAAATATAGGCAAATATGCACAAACAGCGGGTAACATGCAGCCAAATCAATGCAGAAATTAGCACTGAATGAGGGATTCTTCATTTATTTAGTAGACATAGCAGTAGTAGTTACACTGGTTTGATATACTATTCTTTCCCTGGGGCTAGCAATCTAATAATAGCAAAAGTACAGAGGCTTAACAACATTAGCAGCGCCTTTGACTTCATGTTATATATGTGGATACAGCGTCATTTCAGTAGCCTTAAATTAAGCAAGAGCAGGCTAAAGCTAACACGTATTGAGCCAAATATTAAATCATTATTTTATGAAGAACTTCCCATCCAGTTTAGTAAGCAGCTGCAGTTAGCGGGTGGCTAAAGTTTCCCCGTTAACTAGTGAAGCTAATGCTAATAAAGGCTAACAGGACCACTTGGACAATGACAGCCTATTATATGTTTAACTCTCAGCTCTTCTGCATGACATCATCTTCATTGTAAACAGATTATGAAGCCCTCTACGTGCTCGATCTTACCTGTGGGGTTTGACAAATCCTCCCAGCGCTCTGCCAACTGGGTGCTACGTGTCAACAGGAGAGGATAAATCTTCCGGAGTCAGCGGCACAAACAGGAAACAGGGGAGCGCAGGGCGACCTCTAAAGGCTCATGGAAGAATTGCACCTTGTATATCATTGATTTTCTGTAGTGTTGCTCAAACGTTTTCAAACCAATGCTCACTTGGTAAATAAATAAATTGCGGACTTCCTAACCTCACTGCACAAAGAATTATTTTTTTAATTTTAGAAGCCAACTTAACTGTGGTCGTAAAATTGCTTAGGGTAAACATGGGGTGAATGGAAAAACATGGAATAAAATCTGATCTTTTTTTAATCTTCTTGGAGACCACTTAGGGCAGAGGTGTCCAAACGGTGGCCCACAGAGCAATTTTGTGTGGGCCTCAGGTTTACCTGTCAATTGGCCCAAATTGTGTTTTTACTGCATTTGACTCTACATAATCCAACTCCAATTTTCTGTGTGGTTATAGTTGTAATACAGAGGGACAATACGTGAACTAACCTGAAGATATGTGGTCAGAAAACAGAGAAATCGGTCACATGAGCTAGTGGTCCTCTTCGGTATATACATTTTTTACATGTGGCCCTTAGAGACCCTGACTTAGGGGCTCAGAGACCAATAGCCCAGTAGCCAGTAGCCAGTAGCCTTGAACAGGTGATTTTTAGGTTTAGTGTTTTATTTTATATTGATAAAATAATGTGTTTTTTTTGTCCCTATTATAAGAAATCCTCCATTCATATAATACACAACTCACTACAATTTAATAACAAAAAAACACAAACTTCAATATAATGAAACTGAGCTCAAAGCATGTTTTATAGAATTAAAGACAAGACTGTGTGATTTAGCCACAGTGCATATTTCATATACTGTTGCCTTTGCTAGTCTGAATCATCTAAAAATGTCATTATCAACTACACAATATGGAGGCAGAGGCAGCAAGCTCTTAGCAGAAACACAGTCCTTTTCATCTATAGAGAAGATCAATCATTGCACCTCTACAGTGGCTCTTCACTCACTGCAGCTGGACCAGGCTTTGACGATAACAGATAATGTTGAATTATTCCTGACTGCCACTGGTGTGAGAGAGAAGAAGGAATATTACTAGATAAGGATTTGCCATGTATGGAATACATTAGTCTTAGTTTGAACAGCATGATTGACAATAACTTGAATAAAAATGTTGAATAAGGCAATGTAATGTACCAAAGCGTCAGGGGCCCAGGGATCACAGTGGTGGCATCTATTTGAAGTCTGTGTAGGATGTGTTACCATAGCAACTGTCTCCTCTATCAATCCTCCAAATGATTGAATTTGACAAAGTTGCATAGTTATTTAACCACCTTGCTGAAATGAATAGATAAATGAACTTTTAATGTTAATAATATTCAAGTCTATTTCATTTGTAGCATGCGTTTTCCTAATGTTATCTGGGCAAACATCTGCCAGAGCTGCATATTTCCACCTTGGCCAAATTATATGGAATCAACATTCTTACAGTATTTATGATTTGTATGTCATTTTGTTGTCAGTGTGCTTTTTATAGTGTTCCCTGTTAGTAGACAAAGATGAAAGAAAATGACTTGACGACTTAACGATAAACAGCTTATTCCTGCAAATATGTGCCTGAGACAACGTACACCCAGAGGTGGGTAGAGTAGAGTATCCAATAATTCTACTCAAGTAAGAGTACCATTACTTCAAAATAATGTTACTCAAGGAAAAGCAAAAGTACTCATTCACATAATTACTGGAGTAAGAGTAGAAAAGTACTGGTGAATAAACTACTCATGTCCTGAGTAACTGTTTGAGTGTAATGTCAGATTATTTTACAATTTTTTGTAAAGTTGTAAAGGAATAAAATTTCACATCATCACATTTTTCACATAAAGCTTACATGACACACGGAGGTGGTAAAAGTACTCTTACTCTTTCTAGATTTACCAGATTTTACTCAAGTAAGAGTACAGCTACTTCAGAATATTATTACTCAAGTAAAAGTAAAAAGTATTGTGCAGTAAAGCTACTCTATGGAGTACAATGTATTTAAAAAGTTACTCAAGTAAATATAACTGAGTAAATGTAACTGAGTAAATGCTTGGCTGACGTAGGGACTGAACCAACAATCCATACACCACCATCTTCTACTTTGAGAAAAACACTGACTTAGACTAGCTTTTAACGATCCTTTTTTGCATAATTGACCCACAAAAGCAAGATAAATAGTACTAACAGGAAGTGCCCTTTAAGTTGTGACTTTTTAACAATTCTAGAATCTACAAAAAAACTGAAAAAAAACCCACAAAAAATTATTACGGAAACGATGGCATATTTTACATCATATAATTTCCCGCAAATCGATTTGATACTCAAAACACAAACTCTAATGAGCATCTGCTTCTTCTCATCTTTCTGACAACTTTTAATCATTTTTAGTCTTGAAGAACATGCCATAATCCACTTAATTAAAGTGAATTGAAAAGTGCCATGGAGGCTAATAGAATTTAGGCCCAGTGTTTTGCTGTGTGCGTGTGTCATAATAGCCTCATTCTATAAAAAAAGTATCTAGTTATAATCCTGTCTGGGTGTATGAGTGGATTAAGAACACATTTGCTTTATTTGGTACAAGTGCTTACAGTCCCTACCCTCTATTAAGGCTTAGCATCAGAGAGCTAATGGCAGAAATTAAGCAAAGAACTCGACATTATTACAGATATAGGCCTATAGTAGCTTCTAGTATGTGTATTCTGTGAAAAAAGTAATTAATGAATAAATAAATTGCATTTTTGTTTACATAGCTGAAGTTGTGATCTAGGCTCCTCTCTCTAGGATCCTCTGTATTTTCTTCAACCTGTGTTTCTGCGTTGGGGTAATTGGGATAACATTAGCAATGGTGTACCTATACTTATAATTCAAACGTCACCAAGCCAATTTTGTTGCAACCTTTCACAGCTTCATAAGTCACATAAGACATCCTTTATGGTACATGTAGAGATACCTTTTCATACCATTGGGGCACACTGTCAGCGTTAGGGGATGAGTCTCAGTACATAGCTGAAAGTACCTTGTAAAAGTCTCATAAATCTCTCAGACATGCTGTAGGAGCCACTGTATTTACCTGCTAACTTACCAAGGACAACTCAGTCTCCCTGTTACACAGTGTTTCTTGTAATATAAAGTACACTATAGCAGTTGATGTAACGTGATAATAACAATCATTCCATATTTTTCCATATATTCGCTTCCACAATATACATAAACATACTATACTTCCATATTAACTCAACACAGACCTGCTGTACCTGCATCCTCCAAACATCCTCATTAATACATCTCCTTATTTAATTTGAGAGCACATGGCTGCACTGGTCATTGAACATTATTAGGCATCTGGAGTTTGTAAAAATCTTTAGATGCATTATTTTCAGTGCATGGCTTCAGAGAGGACATAAACATTCCTGTGAAGCTCCAGTAGGCAGTATTTTGTCAGAGTGATTGAACAACATTTCCATAATATCCCTTCAGCAGTTTGTAGTTTGAAGCTGTCCAGGCATAAGTTATGGTGGGGTGTTGCATGCTGCCACAGGCTCTGCATACACATCAGTATTACAAATCATGTGCTTTGTTTCTGTGTGAATCTTTGTTTGGCCATAACTCATATGGAGTTTTACTGTTGGTTAACTTTGGAGAAAGTAAAACTAAATCAGACGAGTGTCTTTACAACCGGAACCTTTTTACAAGATTAGGATGTTGTTCATTTTCTTAGGACCATGTTTTATATCCAAATAAGAATGACAGAAAGCAAATAGACATGACTCACATGATACACGTATCCATAACATGTGAAAGTGTTCAGCAGCATGAGTTTGCAGGTAGACTCAGTTGTATTATTACTATATGTGGAAGCAAAGAACATTTTAGGGTGCTCCTGTTTGTGTTCAAGGCCATCAATGGTCTTTCTCCTTCCTACCTATCTGAGCTGCTAACTGTTTACCAGCCTGTCAGGAAACTGCACTCCTCCGAGCAGGTATCTCTAGTGGTCCCCAGGTGTAGATGTAAGAAGTGGGGTGATCGCTCTTTTTCTGTGTTTGCTCCAGGGTCTGGAACTCTCTTCCTCCTGATCTATGATCTATAACTGAACTATCAGTCTTTAAATCACAGCCAAAGACTCACCTGTTCAAACTGGCGTTTGTCTCATAGTGTGGGATGCATTTATGTTGTCTGTGTATTTCTGTAATTTTCATGCTTCTGTTTTTGACTGTGTTTGGCTGCTGGTAAGGCACTATACAAATAAAATATTGATTGAGAAAATGTTAAGTGGTCTCAAACATTTCCTTGCCAATAATGATGACAGCACATGTCTCCTGTCTATTATTTATTGCCTATTATTTACTACCTAAAAAATGTCTTGATATGTCGGTCCACAGCAATACAACTGTTTAACCATACAGAAAAAAGGGGAAACTGGTGCGGCGTATTGACGTTGTAATGTTTATTTTTATTTATTTATTTTTTTACAAGAATAGGTTTAGCAATTTCTTTTAGGCTTCATTTATGGAGCCCTGGAAGCTTGGGGCCCTTAACAGCTGCCCCAAGCCCTGGGTTGCTTGGGGCCCTTTGCCTTTAAGTAAACTTTGCAAGTAGTTTATGTGAGATAATCATTTGAAGCTAATTGATTGAATTATTTAGTATTTTTATGTCAATTTCCTAGTTTTACTTTTTACAAAGTACTGCTTGATACGTAATGCCGGGCAAACAACTCTCACCCCAGTTGTTTTAAAATGGATTGCTTATGAAGTGAAATAAAGTCAATAGAAGCTTGACATGACAGCTTATTGGTAGATAGTTGTTTACATGGTGCAGCTATTTTCAAATCAAAGTGATAACTTTCAAGCCGCTGTTGAAAAGATCAGAAAAGATTGAGCGTGGTATCAATATGTTTGGATTATAAGGGGTAATTTGTGCATCTCCAAATCACCACTTTTGCTGCCAAAAATTCTTAATTGCCGTTTCTTCGGTTCGGAAGAGAAGACTCTGAAGGACGATTTAACCAGCTACATGGTTAGCATAATGATATTTGTTCCATGCCATTTGTGCTGCTGCTTTGTCTCTTTTCAAATGAAGAACTTTGGGGCCTGAATGTGACAGATGACGCAGAGTTGTGACAGTAACATCTTGGCTTCAATTTTTCCTTGTCAAACGGCATTGGATCTGCGAAGCTTCCCTCTCGAGACAGAAATGGGATTGACGAGTGTAGAGTTGTGATTTCTTGTCTTGAGAAATCTTGACCGTGGATGAAGTGTCTTTCAATGAAGCTCAGCATGTCCACTGACTGTCTTTTGTATTATTTAGTTACTGCTATCAAATTTATGCATCAAGATATATACTAGGGATGCACAGATTTTCAGAACATCGGTATCACAATTTTCACAAATTTGACCAAAATCGGTATCAGCCTATAAAGATGGATCATTGAAACATGTTATAATATATATTGGTATCAGAATTGATCATCGGACATTTTTATTGTGTTTTGTTGTTGATCTGTCTGTAATTTTTATACTATGGACCATGCATGTGTCCAAAATGATGAAGGAGGAGATGATGAGGATGATGATGATGATGATGATGATGATGATGATGATGATTATTATTGGCCAAGGAATTTCATATCGGTGCATCCCTAATATATGCTAATCACAAACAGTTTTGAATATTTGACTTTGTTCTATCACCTGGGCCTACTTCTGTACTTTCACATATACTAAATCAGGTCAAAACCTGAACTAATCTAGGTCTAAACCAGAACTAAACCAAGTCTAAACCAGAACTAAATCAGATCTAAACCAGCTCTACATATGAGGCACTGTGGTGTTGAATGATTCATCCATGTGTCAGGAATAAGCCATATGTTATATATTTAGTTCAAGCACTGCAGATGGAGTGCATGGTGGCATTGAGACCAAGGATTGAACCCACAACCTCCTTCCTGTGCATGTCATTACATTTTATAATGTGTATTTTGTGCTGGAAATAACACTGTGAATATTGTCCAATAAACATTTGCACCAGTGTCTGAAACACAGTAATCATGTTAGAGATTCTCAAGTGAGCTCAAGTGAGTATCATACCTTTAAAGGGGTTGTGCAGTTTTAAGGACTTGAGGAAGATGTGGCCCCATCGAGAAATTTGCCATGCTTTGAATGTGTGGGACGTGGGCCTTAATCCTGGAGCGACTGCAGATACAAGGGTTATATAGAAATCTGAACACAGACACACGCACACACAGACACACGCATGCACAGACACACACACACAGACACACACACACACACAGACACACACACAGACACACGCACGCACAGACACACACATACAGACACACACACACAGACAGACACACACACACACAGACACACTCACGCACAGACACACACAGACACACGCATGCAGAGACACACACACACAGACACACACATACAGACACACACACACACAGACACACACACGCATGCACAGACACACCACACACACACCCAGACACTCCCACACACAC
>JAVQKC010163137.1:0-11917 GCA_036025475.1 Philypnodon macrostomus
TAGCTTACCATCATCAGGTGTGACCGTGGAGTGAATGAATAATACAAATATGTAAAGCGTCTTTGAGTAGTTGTGAAAAGCGCTATATAAAATTGATGAATTATTATTATTATTATTAACAGTGTCAAACGTACAGGTAGCCAATGGAGTGACTGGATAACCCCTGTTCTCCAATCACATCCTACCTGTACATTTTAGAATTGATTTTAAACTTTTCATTTTTGTTTCTAAAGCTTTGTATGGCCTGGCACCAGCATATCTATACGAGTCTCTCAACCTCCGCCGACAGACAGGTAGTCAGATGACTACCTGCTTAGCTTCTTTTAGAGGTTCCTTTGACCACATACAAACACTGGGGTGATGGTGATGGTGCCTTTGCTGTGGCCGGCCCCAGAATGTGGAACAATCTACCTCCTGAATTACGCAGCATCAATGAGTTTGCCCTTTTTAAGTTTAATATTAAGACCCATATATTTCACTTAGCCTGAGGTTGAAAGAATTGTATTTATTTATAGTGTTTTGTCTGTGTTTTATCTTAATTTGCTTTTATACATATTTGATCTATGGTGTCTTTTATTCATGTAAAGCACTTTGATCACGTTTCCTTGTTCTCAGTACATGTAAAGGATTTCCAAACAAAGACGCATGTCGATGTTGTGGTAGACATTACTCACGATTGGTCGACCTACTGGCTGTACTGTAAAAATAAGAACAACCGCTGCATCAGTTCATTAAATCGTCTGTGGTTTTCCAACATTTTTATTTGAGCTTTTTGTTATAAAAATAGTTCAGAGGTCGAGAAAGACAAGGTCACAAACATGCCAAACAATTTACTGCAGATCCAGAGTACAAAACTGTTCTTCATTTTGCCTCTAATTACACTAATGGAAGTCCCATTGTAGGAAGAGGAGCGTCCAAACAGCCAGCTGAAGGCGGTACGGAGCACTCGGCTAAAGGCCCCTATTGTCCCGCTAAAGCCCTGGCTTAGACACAGAGTGAGACAGCCCCCAAAGTGTAATTAGTTTAGCTTCTCCCTGCTTCGGTTGGTGCCAGCAGAGGTCTTTGCCCAGTGAAAGGTGTCTCCGCGGGGCTCCATGGTCTAAATGAGGACCGGGCTCATCTCTTAAAGGTCCCGTGGAAAGATCCCAGCGCTACCGTCAGACATGCTGCGACCAAATTGGACGAGTGGGAGTCACAGTGTAGAAGGTGCTTGGGTTGAGTGAGGGGACCTAATTACAGAGGTTATAAAAGTGCATGGTGGTTTTCACACAGCTGCTGAGACTGGCCACCAGGAAGTAACTCTTATTAAAAAAGGGCCAAGAATCAAATAATCCACTGTAAAAAGAAGCTTGACATGTGCTTTTGCAATCATTAAATACAGAGAATTGAATAGGAATTAGACATGGGGGGGGCTGGGATTCACTCCACAGTCACATACAGTATCAGAGATTAGTGGCCTTACATGAACAGATATGAACCTTCTCCACCACATTATTTTTTACTCCTGTCAGTCAAATCACAGCCTTATAATCAACCACATGCACAGACTCAATTTGACTACATAAAGAGAAGAGAAAGAAAATAAAACTTTGAAATTCAACAGTTTTCAGTGTATTCCAACAGCCAACAGGTGTTTGAGGACCGTTCAGGGAAAGCTGGTCGGTTGCTGTTATAAAAAGTTGCAAAAACATCCTCAGTCCACTGAAAAATCATGGCATATGCTTCTTCACCATCAAATACACAGAATGAATAGGATTATAGACATCAAGACAACCCTTTCACAAGCATTTTTTTCCATCAGAGATTGTACAGTTTTCGACACACGGTGCATTGTTCCATAGGAAATCCGTCTCATCTGGAGATTAAGTTGGCTGAAAGGAACCGTAAACATATTAGTGATTACTGCAGCAGCGCACCATGCTCACGGCAATTCACACAAACAGTCTAACCACGACCGGCTTACTGTTAACAGAGGGCACATGGTAGAAGGATGGCTTTCATTAATGTTTCTCATTTTAAATGAACATGGGAAAAATAGGAACATGTCTCTAAGAACTTGGCACACAAATGGCAGAATGCTAGTTGGCGTATTTTGAAGTATATTGAAATTGTTATTGTCACAGTTAAGTCTACTTTAGCTTGAGAGGAAAATGTTTGTCTAATATCTGTTTGATCATCTTCTGCTGATCCCTTAGGGTTAGGGTTGGGTGTAGCTGGAGCAAATCCCAGCAACTATGGGCCTGAGGTGGAGTGCACCCTGGATAATGACCAGTTAGTAAATTATTATCAGCAGAAGAGTATTTTTTCCCCAATTCTAAAGTCTGATTTCTCTAGCATGTGCAGCGCTGAGGCAATGCCGCACACCTTGGCGTGAACATATAGGCTACTGTAAACATATCAAACCTCCTGTTTTGTTGGATCACCAGGGGTCACCCAATGTTTGCCTTGACCCTGCCTGACAGTCGGCCCTTTGTGGGGGGGTTTCTCGTCCTTCCCTGGTACTTTTTTCCCACTGTGGATGTTGTCTTAGCGAGGTGGGCCCTTCACACCTCGCTGAGCAACCTCAATGCTTCCTCTAACCCCAAAGTCGGCCATTTTTCCCAGCCTTTGCTCTGCTTGAATGGATACCCTCTCCCCTCATTTAGCCTGGGTCTGAAAGAAAGGGCTCCCTAAGTAATCTCCTCCTCACTCTAATCAGGGCTGCACCGAACTAACGGTTTCACGTCTTTGTCCACCGGCCTTGACCGCCTTGATTCGGCTGGCATTCAGGTTGGCAAGGTTCACCACCCGGGGGCTTTTTAATTTGCTTCTCTATTGACTCGCCATTAATTGGGTTGAGGAAAGAAATGCATCCAGATTTCAACCTCGAGTTTGGGCCGACTTAAACCTTCATTGTGTGGCATGGCCCGCTGTGATACAAGGCGGGGAGGAGTGGGAGAAATGAGGGATATGAATTGGACTGGGAGATAAGAACGTGTTGGATGTAGCCGGTGTTCATCAACAGTCTGTAGCTGCTGGCGCTGTGTTCTGATTGGGTGATGGCGAGAGATGAACAGGTCCCCAAGCACTCTTCTATCAATCTGATAGAGGTTTCATCTGGAATTAACATGCGATCTGAATCTCAAGCACCACAGAAACATGGTGTGAGGGTTGAGGGATTAAAAGTGTGATGCAACTGCTGTGGGCATCATGTGCCCGTATTGTTAATTCTGTTGCCAAGAAAGAAAATTTGAATAGTTATAATTTGTGTTTTACATATATTGACCCTTCTCATGCAGCACCTCAGTTCTAAGTAAAGTTAGCATCTGTTCAGTAGTTAGTCATTTGTCTGAAAATTGGTGCTATTCTCCCTTTTGCCAATAGATTATTATTAGAATTTCTACTTTTGCCTATGCAATTGTGTGTAACAGTGCCATCTAGCGGCCAGTGGTCGTCAGCTAAATAATTCGGAGAGCCATATTGGATTCAGCACGGGAGGTGTAAACATGTCGATCCGCCTCTCTCCGCACCGCTTGTCGTTTGGGAGCCTTGGCAAATAATAATCTGTAAATCCACTCTGTAATGTTTTGTATTATTTTAGAATCCTCCGTGCTGTTCTTTCTTTGTATCAGTGTGTATAAATGTGAGCTAATGCTGTTAGCTGTTAGCTGCTAAGCCAAAGCCAATGTTCGACTAGTGGTGTGTTATAAACCTGTGATATGTGACGTTATTATGATTTATTCATGTAGCTTTCCTTTGTCTGTATGTTACCGTTTCACAAAATACCAATGGTCTTGAGTAAAGACAAAGAATACAACAATGTGTCCTTTTATTTAGCTCGCTAGGCTAAGCTGTTAAACTAACTGAGGGCAGAAGAAAACATCCAAACAAAAGATGTGATCGTGTCATGATCTTGTTTATTAGTAAAACTGAATTGCTCTAAAAACACCTACACTTTAGTTTACCGCTGCTGACTAAGGGGACTGTATGCCATTTTTATTTGTGTGTTTAATTATCAGTAGGCCTAGTATTAGCAGAAATAACCCATAAAACTATGCACAAACTTTTGGCTGATTCTACTATTTAATTGTTTGCCTGCTCTGTATCTCACAATAGACCCAAAGAATTTTATAATGTCAAATACAAAACATCATAAGTTGAAGTTCAGAGTTCTGCTGCGGCTCTGCGTGCTCACTTAAAGGTCAGGTGAATGGATAATACATCATTATTGAACATCATATTATTATTATATATGCAAAAGTCTTCAATTTCTGGGTTGCAGGTTCTAGAATGTGATGATGACCCTCAGATGGGGGGCAGGGGCCAGAACTCTGTATTAACTATATGCTATTTTGGAAGAAATACCCTTCCAAAAAATCCACAAATGTTGAAGTTGATCATTTCCTAGTGACAAGGTCCATACCCACCTATATTTATTCAAACCACTACAATGTATAGTGCTATAGAATGTCACCTGCAACCCAGCAGTAACCATGTATTAGCTAATGCCTTTGACGTTCAGAATGCAAATAACCTAACTTTGTTTATTTTGACTTGTGTGCCCGCTGTCTTGGCCCTAAGATTTACAGCTAGCAATAAATCATCACTATTTTATTGACTCTTGTCCATCTGCTCTCCATTTGAAACCAATCTATTATCACATATGTATTCAATATTGCAACATTAGCCATTTTGTTTTCCTTTAAGGGTCCTTAATTGGTCAATTCATCCAAGGTCAGGTTAAAGTTCACTACATTCAAATCTATCACCGTCTTACTAAATGCTGGTCACATCTGCCTATTAGTGCCCATTGTCTGGTGCGTGGGTGGCTTAGAAGCTAGGGGGATTTAGCCGACTGACTGGAACAAATGAAGTGTCCCGGGCCTGAGAACTTGGGGTGTTTAAGAGTGTAATCATTTGCCAGCTCGCTGTGGAACGCCGAGACAAGTCAACAGCACAAGAAACATGGAAATTCGGCGCAATTCCAAAAGGGAATCTCATTAAGGCCACCTCCGCTCGTCGATGATGCAGCATTGCAGGATTGTTGCTCTTGCGGGGAAAGGGAGAGTGGTCTGTAGTGGCTTTAACTGGATAATGGTATTGGTTTCGCATCAGGAAAAACGGTAGTGGATGCTCTCAGTCTTCTAGTGTCTTGAGTAATTATTCCTTAAGACCACCTACCCGGGCAACCAAAAATAGAATTGATTTCCCATTATGTGAAGCATCGGTCCTGCTGGGGGAAGGTCCTGTCGGGGTGAGCAGGGCAGCCGGCAGAAGCGGAGAAAAAGTCCCTGAGCTGATGGTATCGATGTGATCCCATGCTTCATTTCCCAAAATAAAGACGACACGCTGCACGGTCACTCCACTTTGCCCCCGAAGAGTGTCCTGAAACAGTCACCGATAAAGGCAAGAGGCAAGGACAGTTGTTGTGGTAGTTTTCGAAAACAGTATTTCTTGGACTGTTTTACGCATTTAGACAAATAGAAACAAAAAATCGAGGGGTAGTAAGCATCAAAGAAGGGTATCTGGCATATTACCACTGATGATGATTATGAATTGAATTGATTGAATCAGAGCAAAAATATATATATCATTATTTATTTTTATTTTTTATTACAGATATGTTTCTTTCAAAAATAAAGCATTAATATGTGAAGGATAAGCAGTTCATAGAGAATAAACACAGATGTTTGCTTTGATTTACTATGAGGTTATAATAACTTAATAATTGCAGTATTAATAACGCAATGGTATTTATTATTGTTGAAGTAATGCTTTGTTAATGATCAATTAACTGATTATGAAAGCTTAACTAATTCTTAACTAATGCTTACTAGCAGGCCTTGTCATTAAGGTTCATGGCCACTGCAGCCAATTAGGATTTTTAGTCACTTTAGTTGAGCCAAAACAATTAACCACAGCCAGGATTTCTCAAATATTTAAGAATAAAAATACGTTTGCTGTAAGATTTTTGTTCCAGTTTATTCATATACAGTAGATTAGTTACCATAACTATACTGCTATATTGCTATTACTATTACTATTATAAATGCATAAAATCTAACTGGTCAAAGTGGCTTGTGGCAGTAAATTTGAATAAAATCTACCAGCTTTTGGCATGTTGGCTAGTAATAATGTCAGGTCCTGCTTACTATAGTGTGAGTTATACCAAAATAACAATAACTGGATGGCATTACACCAATTTCCCCTGTATATCCACAATATCCTGGTCGTCCTTGTACTTTCGCTTATTTCACAGTCCAAACTAGCATGTTGTCCTTCACTCTGCCGGACACATCTGCTCTTCTTCTACCTGCCGGACCGGAGCTCATTGTTTTTGGCCTGCTGATTAACCTCTCCACGCCCAGGGGCACGTCTCATATTGGCTTCTGAATTAATACAAAGATGTGCAGGTAGCAACACATGGCAGGGCTGTTCTAATAAGCTCTCACTGCTTGAGGCTGTACGTACTTGCTGTGATTGGCACTGGCACAGGAAGGACAGAGTGGCTGTCACCATACAATCAAAAAGCAGAGTGAGATGGACTTGGAGGGGAATATGGGTTACAAGATGTAGGTAGGGAATGGTTTATATTGCTTGATTTATAGACTTAAAGACTAACTAACATAACTTTTGTCCACTGGGGGTGCTAGTGACTATTGTTGTAGTTAATAGAACGTGGCCGCCTGTATGTATGTCTAAAAATCAACAAAAACAGCATAAATCAACATATATTATATTTATATTTATAACATAAATCAAACCGTGTTTTTTGTGCTGTTTGCTCACTCATTATGTGTCTGTTCTATTGTAGGCTATTATATGCTGCAACACTTACTCCTAATTCAAACTGAATGCAGTACGTGCACGGAGCGGACAGTCAGTGGGAATCAGACGTTACTAATGAGATTGTTTAGCCGCGGGCTGGACTCTGATGAAGAAAGTCAATTGGTAATTGGTTCAGTGGTGTTCCTCTAATATTAAAAATACAAACTAAACAGGACATTTTAGGAGCTTGAATTCAACAAATGACAACAACCTCATCTATCTTTTCACTTACCAACAAGCCTACATCTCTTATTGGCTGTTGGTCCACTACATTATAAAAGCAAACCAGATTAAGACATTTTTGCATACCCTTCTTGTGCAGTGCATAGAGAAATGAACGAATGGTAAATTGTGAGTACTTTATCATGGGAGACATTGACGCTTGAGTTTGTTGAAGGAGTTAGAAGTTATTTATTGCAGACCTGAACCTGAACAAAAAAAAGATTACATAGAAGTGTTTGAAATACAAAGTACATCTGTTCCAAGTGTCAGTGCTCATGTTTTAGTCAGACCAATTTTCTTTTGGCTTCTGATCACTTGTCATTCACCACCAATCCATTTCCATTCCACTTTGCACTGCAGGGCTATCATTAGGTAAGAATGCATCTAGTCAGCCCTGCACATAATTGGTTGGCAGCTCGCAAGGATAAAACTTATTTTAAATTTAAATTGTGCTCAAGGAAATAGAGGAGACATGCTTTAGTTGCACTCAATGTTTTTACTTCATTTTTCAATCCATATGTTGTAGGAGTAACCGTAGAAGGTAATTACTGTACGTAGAAGGTTGCTCTCTACGGACCATTGTGAACCACAATGCTGTTAGACCGAGTGTGATTGTCAAGATTCTGACTTTGGCCCACTGTAAGACTGACCATGTCCCAACACACCCAGAACACTTTGTATAGTGATACAGTAAAATGACCAGAAAGTATGCTTATGGAAAATTGTCTTTTATACCTATTCTGTGCCAATTTTCATAGGTTTATTTATTTGTCCAAATAGGAAATATATATGTAATCAAATGTAGAATATCTCAGAGGTCAATTTAAGGACCAGTATTATTACTTGTTTAAAATCTATTCAAGGATCTTTTTACAACAAATCTAATTCTATAAACCATCTACAATTGTCAGGGTTCCATTTCCTGTTTTATTTAGTAATTTGTCTGACCTCTCCTCTCATTTCAGTGTTACTTCCTGCCCTTGTCTGTTCCCACCTCTGTAATTGCTGGCTCCGCCCTAATGTTTTGCACCTGTGTCTTCCCTATCCTGTCGTATTTATTCTTGGTCTTCCCCCGTCCCTGCGCCAGTTCGTCTTGTTATTTTGTCAAGCGTTCCAGCTATACCCTAGTGCCTTTTTTCTCTACGTCTATGGCTTTTGCTGTCAAAGTAAAGTTTGTACTTACCTGCCTCGTTGAGTCGTGCGTGTGAGTCTTTTCAGTGGTCTTATCAACTATGGGGCTGAGACACTCTTGACAATGACCAGTTAGTCTGACAGTCAATGGAGCAGTAACCACAAAGCCAACTTGCATTTCATGTTAACATAACACAAAATTAATATAGGGCACTGTAATATTTTGTCAAATCTGAAACTGATTATTACTGTCAGCTGATTCCAATGGTGCATGACTGACCACAACCAGCCGACCTCTTACAACAGGGCTATAATATAGTATTGTACATAATACACAATTTGCATTCCAGTTGTCCTCAGAGCTCGGAAGTTGGAGCTCGGAACTCAGAAAAGTTGCCACGTTCCAGTTGTTAAATAAACAAACCTCTAACGTTAACAGCTTAATTTAGCGGTTAGCAGGATTAGCAACAACAGGCTTTTTAGCTTGTTGTGTAACCGCAGATGCTAACATACACCACAACAGCATGCAAACAGGTACCGGGTTGACTGAAGTCAATGGCTCATATCGAATTAAAAGAAGTTCATTGAATATTATACGAGTTATATTTTTTATTTTCAAAAATAGGGGTTGTCCGAGTTGCCCTGAATAGGAAGAAGAGGAATTCAGAAAGGGGAGTGTTTCATTCAAACTGATTTTTTTTTTAGACACATCACTTTTACAGTCACAAAATCAGGTAGTGCAGCTTTAACATACCAACTGCAAGTCCAATATGAGTTAAAGGCTCTTGTTGATGTTCAAATTACAAGTGTGAACAAACTGCCCCCTGGCTTTTGTAGATAATGTTTGCCTCAGATAAACCAAATGTTACTACAAGCGTCGTACACCACCCTGGAGGGCTTTTAAACCTCTTCTGATAGCACCCCAGCTGTATTTCTGCTGTCCACCACTGGCTCATTAGCATATCTGGTCATTTCGGCCTTGTTAACATGCACCAGTCTGTGGCTCATTTGAGTTATCAGTGCGTGCCATATGCTGCGGAGGTGGAGTCTAGACACTTGTTTTGGCTAAGATCCACTGGCCCCAGGGACTCTTTACTTAGTTTGACCACAGCACAAACAAGTGTATGTTCCTCTTTGTGTGAGATCACCTTAGTCTTCCTCTGCAGATCAGAAAGTGTCCATATGTCAGAAAATATAGGTGATTTCTTTCTGTGGTTAGACATTATTTTATACAGACTTTGTGTTGGTAATGTTAGGTCTTACCAAGTGCTGCTATAATCTCTCCACTGAAATTGAATATGCTAATGTTTTCTCCTGAGGTAGGCTTTTCAAACCCCTCTTCCATTAACAAAATGACCTGGATAAGATAAGGCATTTTCTCCCGAACTCCTATAGAACCCATGGTAACAAGGAAAGGACATGCAGACTCCACTCAGATCGCAGTTGGTTGGCTTGGGGATAATCCCATACATTTTTTTGCTGAGTGGCATGAGTGCTAACCATTCTGCAACTTTGCATTGTGAAAACTCCGAATCTAATATGCTGTCCAAATCAATATGATAATGCATTGGACCAAACAATGACTCGAGTTGAAAGATTTAGCACATTTGACCAAAGTCCAAGTGCGCAGCTGTTAACAACATAGTAAAATCAAGTGTAGCAGTAATGAATGTTAGACTCTCGCCCACGAGCCATGTGCAAAAGTCCCTACAAGAGGATTGCTTGTAAACCTCCACAGTACTGAACTAGCCTGCATGTTCTCACCATTCCAGTTGATTTGTTTAGCCAGACAGAAAAGCAATGCCTTAGAGAATGTTTTATATTGTTTTATTTGGATTTTTAAAGAATAAGTTCCGCAATCGGGCAATGTCTCGCCACTCATCCTGGCCTTATTTGTCCCTGCGGTCCATTTCAGAAATTACTGAGTGTAACACAGACATCTTATTAGGGGGAATAAATAAGCTTCAAATGCCAAATGGTCTTTTCGAACAATCTGCGCTGTACAGTTTTGCTGTTGCCAAATGGCGGCCATATCCTCGCCTGTTCCCCGCATTGACCTCATTAAGTAGTGTTTTCATTGATTTTGGGCCTGTTTTGAGGTTAGTTTTTGCAAAAAGCCACAGTGGAGCAACACAGGAATCAATACTAATGACAGTATGAAAGAATATGTCAGAAAATACAAAATCATTTTTATATAACCTGTCAAAATGCTAGAACTCATACACTATATTACGAACTGTATAATAATGCTTTACATAGAACCGTGTATACATTTTACCCTTAATTTTGGCTCTCATATTTAGATATTGGATGACATTTGTTGAAAAGCAGCTGATGAGTAGCAGTAAAATTTCTCAAATTCCATAAGTGATGTCTGTCCTAGGGCAGCTGTGGCTAGAGAGGTAGCTTAGCACCACCAGAATGTGACTGTGGAGTGAACAAATACTGGAGAGTACTGAGACTGGGAGAAATACTGAGAGAACATCTATATAAATTTATAATTATTATATTCTCGTGATAATATAAAGGAATGGTCTTGAGAAAACAAATGAAATGGGTCATTAAGGCCGCTTAGGGCTTTGGTACAAACCTCAATATTTTCATACGTCTCTAGAACAAGTTGTTTTATGTTTTTACACCAAACACTAACCACAGCAGTACTACAGAACAGAGCAAGAACCCCTGAGAGTACTGTAATGATATATGCACATTTTGGCATTACTTTTCTGGCAAGTCATATGGATTGCATTACGAGAACATGTCATCGACTCGAGTCAAAAGGCCGTTCTTTGCCATTTGTCGTCCCTAAAGTTGCTCCCTCACCTGCAGGGCCGCACCGTTCTGAGCCCGGGCCAGACATCCCGCTGTACAATGCGGGGACAGTTTGGCCAGACAGGCTGCTGGACATAAGCCAGTGCTGGGAGCTGTGAAAAGGTCCGGCGGCCTCTCCTCATACATTTGTTCTAGCTCCTCTCCACTCCCCCGCCATCTGCGCTCTTAATGAAGCTGTCAAGAAGCTGTCATTCACTCATGAGTGGGCCAACGTTTAGCCAGCACAGAGTCAGAAAGGCCTCGAGCCATGGCCCGAAGTTTCAGAAATGCTGTGTAAACTATTTGGAAAACCTCAGAAATCAGAGCTTTTCGGTGACTGTTACAAAAGTGACCAAACTATATAATTGTTGAGAAACCCCATATTGACCTCCATAAAAGAACAACAAGATATGGTACTTAATCCCATTTTGGACACAGGATCACAATTTTTATCCAGCTTTCGGACAAGCACTGTGAGTCCCTGGAATTATTTGGCTTAAGGTCTGGGAACTGTCTGTGTGGAATTTCTCCCAGTGTCTGGATGGGTTTCTCCATTCTGGTTTCTGTCACCAACCTAAACCATGAACCAAAAAAATATCCAGTGCTCCGGACAAAGATCTTGACTTGCGAATGTTCCCCAGGCACTGCACTGTCGTCGTCCACTGCTCCGAGCAACAGATAAGAAGATACGCAAATAGTAATAAATGAAGTGAACTGGACTGCGTGATGTAGGCACAACACAATCACTTAATGTAGACAGGCCATTCATTTTAAGACAGTGAGGTGCGGATCTTGGCCAGAGAAAGCAAGTGGTTTGAGTCAAAGAAGCTTGTTTTGTCACAAAGGAAAACCCTTCTCTGAACAGAGGTGGTGGTCTCAGATTTAACCTCCCTAAAGTGTACAAAACAATACTGAAGAACAACAACAAGAAAACACAAAGCTGAGA